>JARGXW010000410.1:0-125721 GCA_029204085.1 Mycena sp. CBHHK59/15
CTTCCGCTCGGCGCGCTCACGAGCACGGCCTTCACTTTCGGAGTTCAAAGCGGAATTAGAGAGCATGGGCTGGGTACCCGAGCCCATTTCAACGTCGGAATTATCGCCATCGTCGTTTCCCACGTCGGCGTCGGGCACAGAACCGTCGATGAGCTCGTTCTGCGCACTAACGCGCTTCTCCTCCCGGTACGCGGCGCCCTCCAGGTAGTGGAGGTACATCTTCTCCGATATTATGCGCATGCCCGATGGGACCTTGTAGGTCTCGCCCATGTCCGAGGCACGAAGCAGCCAGGTCGTGGGGGTGGCAATCTCCGCGCCGCGCGGCGCAGGGAACACGTTGCGCCCGAGGTTGGCGTCGAATCGCGCCCACGGGGCGCCCTGAGGCTCGAGTCGGTTCATGGTAGCGACCCAGATCTCGTACCCGAGGGGCCCGGGACCAACAGGTGCGTCCGACTCGCGGTAGAGGCGTGCATTCCAGCCGATGTAGAGGAGAACGTTCTTGGCGCAAATGAGTGCCCAAGTGCCGTTGACACAGATGGCGAACGTGTCGTCGGTCTGACGGCGAACAACGACATGGCCAGCGTTCCAGTTCGCCCATTTGGGGTCGATCTCCTGAGGAGGGATGATGCGGCTGAAGACGGGCATGGTAGAGGGTGCGATGGAGTGGGAGTTATAAGACGGAAGCGAGTAAGAAGAAATAGGCGCAGCCTGTGAAATGGAATGGAGTAATGGGGTGAAAATGGGGCGTCTTCACCGTTCGAGTCGGGGTACTTATCCCATAACTCGCAATTAGTTTCGAAGGCAACACTTGATGCCAGTCCATGTCGTCGACAGGGGGACTGCCTGAACCATAAGGCAGCTCCTTAATGTCCGATATGCCGATTAACTCCAAGTATTCAGCCAAAGCGGTGAGTCTCTTGGCCTGTTCATGCGCCATCCAAGTCTTGTCTCCAGATTTCCACAGGATCTAAAAGATAGCTTCAGTGCGGCGCCCATAGTGGCTCAGAATGCGGTCTACAGCCCACTCGTTGGTTTGATCGGTGGTTGAAACCCCTAACTGACATTCGAGTCTCCCAGGAAACCTACGATCATCATTTGGAATGTGAATGCGCAACAGCGAGGCATGAAATACGTCGTGTACACCACGCTGTTCATGTTGGCGGGAAGGTCAACCTGATAGGAGTTATTGCTAAAGTCCTTGAGGATAAGGTATGGCCCAACATATTTGGGGATAAGTTTGCGGGCAAGACCTTTCTCGAATTTAACATTCTTGGTTGAAAGGTAGATAAGATCACCCGCAGCGAATGGGGATGTCTGTCGCTTGCGGTTGGCAGCGCGAGTCTGTTTAACGTGGGCAGCGATCATGCTGTCATGAGCTGCCAAGATAGCAAGACGTCGTTGCAGAGCAAATTTAGCAACACCAGGATAGTCACGGTTCTTGTCAGAATTCCATAGTAATGAGCGCGGCATCCGTCCGTTATTGAGGAAAAAAGGTGCGTAACCAGTGCTTTCGGAGCGCGCTGTGTTCATGGCAAATTCAATGGCAGGTAATTTTGCAACCCAATCGGGCAGCAGCAACTCGGAGTGCGAACATTAGGGATCTTCAAACCTCAGATTTCGACCTCATTTCGACTTCATTTCGATTTCTCATTTCGAGCCAGTGTGACACGGCAACTTCCGAAATTCTCATTTCGCAATCACGATCAGAGTTGAAATTTCATTTCGGAAGGCTTTTTTCCCCCGCTCATCATATGTTGGGTGCCGCCCGCTGCATCCCGCCCATCGTTCGCCACATTGAGCTTGTGCATTCTGCCTCCTAGACCAATCAGTGTGGAGCACTTTGAGCCATCCACTATGTCTATTACTCAGTAGACATGCCCTGTGGTTAGTTTGGTTGTAACCATTTTACCCGTGCCAAATTTTGAAGGGTGGGAATGGCGGCGGGAAGAGGCGCGCAGCAAGCGCATGGCATCGGACGTTTGGCCGAACAGAGCTGCCAAAATCAAAACATCAGTTTCAGAATAGTCACATCAGGTCACAGTAGACAAGGCCGAAATGAAAATCGAAATGAAGTCGAAATGAGGTCGAAATCTGAGGTTTGAAGATCCCTATTGCGCAGGTGCGTTCCCGCGAGGGCCATGCGTCGTGTCCACGCGGGGTAAACAGAATGTCGGTGTCGACAGCACACTGGAACCCGAGGAAAAGTCAGCAACAAGATTGGAGTTTGAGCGGGATAACTATAAGTAAGTAGGACGCACCTTGACCTGATTCATCAATCTACCCTGAATTCCTCTAGGCTTCGGGGCGCGCGAGCACGGATACAACTTGCGAGTCCCACCACATCATTTTGGTCATCAGAAAGGTCTTTTGGATTTCACTGGATCTTGCATGTGCACAGTGGGTCGAGATTTCAGCCAGAAGCCCGAGTGTAGGTCAGATTTGTGAGGAGGAGGAAAGAGCATCGACAGTGGACACGTCGCGTGTACGTCGCGTTACGCGTTGATGTGGCGGCGTGCGAGACGAATATAAATATCTTGAAAACTATTGGCCGAGTCCTATGTCAATCGGGGATATTATCTCCGAAGGACATAGGTCTTGAAATCAATGTTCTGGCAACGGAACTCGGCATCCACAGGCCAATCAAGATTCATAAACACTTTTTTCACCACTATATCGAGCTTTGAGCTCAGAATTTCCGGGTACATGAAATTTGGGTATGTCCTCAAATCTCTTTCTCTTTTCCCTTTTTCCTCTCTTTTTTGCAACTTGAAAAACTTGATTTTTACCGGCCAACCACAGACATAATCCATGAGCCTTCCTCCGTGGCTACGTCGACGTCAATGGTTTGACAGGTGCGGAGTTTGAATGTGTTGAAAACGCGGCGATCAAAATCACCTTTTTGGGATGTTTCGCGATCAGTCACGGCGTGATCACTGCGTGACACTGCCACGTCTCGTCGATGGTGTATGTACTAGTGCCTCCGCTGCCGTATAAAGTACGGAAGGTATCGTACCCTCTCCTGCTCTGTGTATCCCCTCATTGATCTTCTTACGATCCCGGATGTCCTGTCCTGCAGCGTACCTGCAGCCGTACGCACTGTCATGTTCCTCTCCCAGTGATCTACCGGTGGAAACAATTAGGGTCCGCTGACAATTCCACTTTGAGGAAAATAATTAACTGTCAGGCTGACTGTCAGGATGACTGTCAGAACTGACAGATGACAATTGACAATTGCCTATTTTAGAATTGCCGCTATTTACGAACTACCAGTCCCAGTTGGCTTTCTGCGGCGCGGAAATGGGTTGGGGCGGCGCGTTTCCAGTCTCCTTAGTCGCCACGTCGTCATCTGACAGCAAGCCCTTCAATCCGGGGGCCCTCAACATCACATCCCTGTCGACAACAAATACGGCGTCAGATCTGAAGGTCTTCTTCGTGTTTTTCTTGCGCCTGTGTTTCATGCGGGATATCTTGGCTCTGAGAGCGTCGGATAGCTTCTGTAGCTCCTCGTCGTCTTGTTCGTTTATTTCCGTGGAGCCGGCATCTGGATCGGCATCAGAATCGGATGCCTCGGACTCGGAATCGTCCTCTCGCTGTTTCAGCTTTATCTTGTCAATCACGGACTGGTCAAGGCGACGATAGGCGACCGTTGGACGACGTGGAGGGCGGCGTGGACCTTCTGCACCCTGAAACCATTGTCAGTGTACTTTCTTGCAATATGTGAAGAGTCGCAGACGCACCGGAGCATGATATCTGTACCATTGACCAACCATTATCATATCCAATAGACCCTCCTGTTTCTGATTTCCCCGCAGCGCGCTGTTGAACCAGGTGATGTTGGAATTGGTACGCTCATCAGGCATTGAGTTGACGAGGATCCCGAAAATTCTGACTCCGAGCATCTGCAAAAAACATCAGTTTACGAATCGGGATCTGGAAGAAACCGGTCACCGCAATAACATCGGATCGAGGAGAATCTCCCCGGCCCAAGTTCGTCCACCACTCCATAATATCCCCGTTCATGATGGGGGTGTGGAACGGCGCCTCGCCGAGCCAGAAAGCCTCAAGCTGCAGCCTCAAGGCGTCGACAATGTAGAGTTCCGTCTGCGTCTTTAAAACTGGATGACAACGACATTCACCGTTGTGACTCCTGTGTTGTTCCAAAAGAGCCTTCAGCATCTGTTTCAGAAACTCTTTAACGCGAAAAAATGCGTGCGGATAAGAAATGTGCTCCGCAACACCCTCCTGGGTGTCAGAGCGTTTGCGTAGAAATTCGGCGTTCGGATATCCTATATCTAGTGGTCAGTAGTAAATAGTGAGCAGGGGAGGCGAACGAACGGGGATCTAGACAGAATGCCACGAAATACACCTCATTGTGTTTGAAAAATTGGGAGTATCGTGTATTGAAATTGGCGCGAACATGTGCCGCAAGTTTGATGGTTATCCCGGTATCTTTCTCCTTCTTCTCGAATATGCTGTCGAGGGTGTGCCCGATGGCAAGCCAAAAGACGAAAGCATCTGAGGGGTTCGCAGTCGTCGCCTCCAGGGACCAGAGTGAACGTGCCAACGGCGTGACAATCATTTCGTAGCTCAACATATCCCTCAAAAATGTCGGAAGCCGGACTGAGGTTTGGTCACCGAAGACTTCCTGAAGCAATGGGTTCTACGGAGTCTCAGTACGGTTCAAATAAACGGAGGGACGAAACGAACTTTGAATTTAATTTTCTGGTCTAAAACGAGGCCTTGAATATTGTGCACGACGGGTGACACTGTTGTCACCGCCATAAAGTGTGTCGCAAAGCGGGTTTTCCCGATTTTCGCCAACATGCGTACAGGGATATTGCTGCCGTCATCCGCCAGGCCCTCACCTGAGTCCCGTAGATGGGCTTTCGATTTGCCGGACTTGCTAAAATGGCGGATGAGCAGCTTGAGGATTTGCATCATCTGTAGTAAAACCATTGGTCATGTGGTTGAAAAGATGAATTTAAGACGGACTGTCTGAAATTCGGGCAGTTCATTGATATCACCAATAATATGCTGGATAAAATGGACGACATCGCAGAGGTCGAGAACGGCGGGAGCTTCCGTAACAACTCCTCGTCGTGCTGCAAGCGTTACATTGGTGCTATCCGATGCCATGGCAGCCCATAGTTCAGATCCGATACCGCTCATTGTCTGCCAAACAGAATTGTTGGAAAGATGTTTGTGTTCAAAAATTGACTCGCCTCGAGAGTACCATTCTTGATCCATTCGGCATTGTGGCTCTCCTTCGTTCCAAAATGTCCACCGAGGAAATAAACGTCGCGAGAGGGTGTGCAGCCATGAGAGGTATAAAATTGATCACCGCGCCGAGAAGATGTGCCGTCCGTGGTGTAGGTAAGATCCCGAGATTCTTGGAGCGCCAGTTTGGTTCTCTGTCTAACTAATGCCGCTTCTTGAGGTATGTACTCGTTGGCGAATTTTTTGCTGCCAGTGGGAGTGTAGGCCGGGTTGAGATGCTTGACGAAAGCAGCCCAGTCATCTGAGTCGAGCAGGTTCGGGACCAGACCACATTTGCAGATCAAGAGCATCAGTAAATGGTCGGCCTTCCTCTGCCACGCCACATGCTCCTCCTTCGCCTTCTTCTTACCAGCATCTCGGAAACTCACCGAGTCTAATGGCGGCTGACCCTTTTCAAGGGTCTCAAGCTTCTTCGGCCGACCAACCGGGCGCTTCTCGGTGGATTCCGGAGCGTCAGCATCCTTCTGCTCGGCACCCAGTGCGCCTCTCGCATGCTCATCCTCGGCCTCTTTCCTCGCTAATGGGTCTTGTCGCAGGAGAAAATCACATCGGAGCGCATGCGTGATGACATCGGCATGCATCCGGCGGCCTGCTCGACGATGAGAACAGCCGTCTGCGATGCATATCCAGTACGATTTATTTTTAGTTCGTTTGGCCGGATCAGTGAGCGCAGAGGAAAGGCGGTCAAGGAAAGCATCCGACTGAGGGCCAGGTTTTTTCTAAATGAAAAATGGATCATAAGCTTCAAATTAGGTGTTGAATAACGTAAATGAACCTTTGGCGGTGGAGCATCTTGGTCTTCGGTTTCCGGGCCTTTGCGCTTGGTACCACCTAGCCTCAACTAGGGGGTAAAAATTAAAGATCAGGCACTGCTCGAAGGCACCACTATTATTGAACCTTCAAAGTGACACTAGATGTGGTAGAGATCGGTCCGGTGTCATCGCCTGTCGACGGCATCTAATAGATTGAGGTAAGCGTTTGACAGTATCACTTTACGGCTTCCTCACAATCGGCTTGACCGGCGTAGTTTTCCCTGGACCAAGTCCATTTTTCTCAATCTCCCTGTATTCTTCCTCATAGTTGGCGAGTGCCTGCCAATAGGCGGCCCACTCGCACGCAGTGGGATTGCTGAGACGGGTCGAGTAGGGGCCGAAGATTGAATCCATAAGTGAGTCTATTTGGAAGAGACCATAGTCTTTGTCCGCCAGAAATCTTTCCGAACCCTTTTTGAGTTCAAGAAGCTGCGCGTCCGTTAGGGTGGCCATTCTGGGTCGTCCACGGAGATAGAAGAAAAAATTGACAGGCGGCTGTGCACATCAACAGTTGCCGTCCGAATTGGGTCTGAACCCCGCCGAGTCGCCTCAATTCACGCCCTGACAATCTCAGTTGGTGGGTAAGTAGCGGAATACATCGGTTGGTAATTGTCAGAATTGTCAGGCGGATTTTTTCCGAAAAATTAAATAACCCTTTGTCAGTCAGTGACTGACAATTATCTGTCAGTCAACTGACAATTAAATTGTCATGTCAGCGAACCCTAAATGCAATGAGGTGGCACGCGCTGGCAGGGCAATTGATGGCGCGGCACAGCCACCGGTCCGGGTGATCCGCAATCAAAAACGCCAAATCCGAAGATGAAAAACATAAATTCATATTTTCAAAGTTTTGCTCCGGGAGATCGATAAAGGAGCTTCTTATGTATCTATTCCTACAATTTACTTGACTTTCCGAGGAAAACTGAAGGGGTAGTAACGATTACCAAATTGGGTTTTTGCCTTGTCACGAAGTTCCGTCCGCAACCATACCATCTCCGCATTGAAGATTGTGGGCCTGTATTGATTAGGAAAGGCGACCGAGAAGGCTTGGACAGACAGACCTTGGCTGCGAGCAACTGGCTCTTAAGGGTGCGGTTCATCAGCGTGCGAACGTCACCTTTGATGGTGTCGATGTCTTCTTGAATGCCTTGGATATCCTGTTTGATATCTTTGAGGCCCTCCCTGAGAGCGTCGGTAAACCAGGGTGGCGCAGCAGCCCCTTACGGATTCCTCGCAACTGGTGGAGAATGACGTGGATAGGGAGGATCCGAGATGGACTGAGGCTGAAAAGAAGATCAATAGGGAAGCGGTGGCCCTCTGGGCGCGCAAATTACGCGTAAGAATGGGGTTTGAGGACGCGTCTGACCCGGAGCAGCCCATATCACTAGTTCCAGCTCATTGCACCCATAGATTCTATGGATTGGAGAAAAGCGCGTCGAAGTAGATAGATTGGTGTATCAAATATCCTCCGGATATGTTTTGGGGCACTAGACACGTCAGACAAAGAATCAACGCCTATGTAGAATTGGGCCAAGCGGTGATTTGATGCGGGAGCCAAACATGACCACACGCGTCGAATTTTGACGGACTTCGTCAGATTGGAGCATGGAGCTTGCGGTGCCTGTTTACAATATCGGTTAGCTATTACGGCGTTTATGAGCCTGGCAAACAGCTCTTTTCTTCCTCTTGTTGTTCATCATGGCCCGTGCGCCAAAGAAAGCCCCAAATGTTGTCAAGAAGACAGTGTTCGCCCTAAGGCCTAAGGCCTTAACTCGGCTAAGGCTTAGTAAGGCCTTAGGCTAAGCCTTAGCGCCAGGCCAATTTTTTTCGACCCCTTAGGAGGCCTTAGGGCTTCGTGCCGAAATTTTCGGGAGCGCCCTCGGGGCCCGCCAATGCCATCTTGATGCCATCACAAAAACCTGTTGCTCCACAACGACTCCACCTTAACCACCGACGATGTCGCAGTGGACGACAAACCTGCTGGGCTTGAAGCATTTCCATCAAGGCCACGTGAAGCAAAACACGGCGCTCTGATGGAAGCTCTGAGACATGCTGAGGCGGACGCGGACGCAGAGGAGGATGCAAGATTGGATGATGGAGCTGTGGAGATTCATTCTGAGGACGAGTATCTTGGGTAGTAATTGTTGATCTGTCTCGAGGTCTAAACATCGGAGAATCGTCTTCGATTGCATTCAATAGATACAATACATTCCTTCATCCATGCCCTACTCTACGACGAGGTCGCAGTAGTCAACGGCGCGGTCATGGTGAACGATTGGTCGTCAAGTAAGCACTAAAGCGCTTGAATATCGTTCGCAATCGAGAAAAAGATGTCATTCACCTGGTAATAATAAGGCTCACCGTCTCACATGTGTACGGTGATTCGCAGATTGTGGGCCCCTCCCACCCGATACCTCCGCATTGCCCGTATTCTGTTTGGATCGGATCCAGCTGTGGTCATTACCGTCGTTGTGCCTCTGAAGTAAACCGTCGAACACGGCAGACCGCACCAGACTGGAGTTCAATTGATATTAGAGGCCCCGCTCGGATGGAGTACAGTGGGCACATACTCGTCGTCGTGTAAATGTTGTCGGTCGTGATAATTGGGATGGTCTGGCAGCCCGGGCAGGAGAGCGTGTACGAGAGCGCGGTGCTCGGGGCATCCATTGGCTGGAACACAGGAGGCGCGGTGAGCACATCGGTGCCTCGCGCAGCTGCCCCGGTCAAAGCCGCTTGGGTGATAGTGAACAGGACGAGAGACGGGCGGAGGAACATTTAGCTGTAACTGCAGAGATGGTGGATTGAGTATAAGTACGCTCTGAACCAGGCTTTATATGGACGGCAGAATAGCATCAGGCAAGGGTGTCACGTGTCCGAATATTGATCGAGGAAGAAATGCGGAGGAACCTTGCATTCAATCAGTCCGGGCTTGAGCGGGATTCTTTGTTGGCCTTGTCAGCACTTTCTTGGAATTCTTCTGAAAGAATGGGCTGAAGGTGATCACTTTGCAAGCCTGGCACAAAGTAGCACAGACCAGCGGCATAATCTTGTATGGAACCAGGAGCTTGCGGAAATAGAGCCCCAAAGGCGACTGCGAGGGACAGGCCAAAGCTGCTGGGAATCGCGCCCACAGAGGTGGCGTCTTTTAATCGATGCCCACTGTCACCGAAATTAGTCCGCTTTCTCTCACCCATTCTCGTGTTATTCGGCGGCTCACTGATCTAGGTCGATGGCTCCGGCGGCTCGGTTACGGTGTTCGTGGTGATGGGATACACCAGGACCCCCGATAATAGGCGTGAAGGCCTGGTCCGTGTCCGGACAAAAAATTTGGGTTTTGAGCCTCCAAGTTAGGCCCTGTCCGGACAAAAATTTGGGTCGGGGGCAAAACTCTTAGGTCCCTGTCCGGACAAAAATCCCCAGTCGAAAGCATACAGGTGCTGGGAACGGAAGACCGGAAAGATCTATGATTCACACAACGTCCGTTTCATCGAGAGCCGTGACATCGCGAGGGTCTCTTACAACAAGGAACGTGTTCTTGCGTGAGGGGGTGTTATATGCCGTCCATCTTGCGGGGGTGTGTTAGTAGGACAATCTGGACTCTACTACTTACTGTGACGCGTCACGTGTGTTTATATGCCGTGACGCACTATTCGGCCACCTCACTCGCGTACCATACGGACGTCCAGTGAGATTAATCACTCACTATTGTACTAGTTCCAATAGCTGGGAATGGCCAGGACTGCAGCGAGGGCTTCGCGCGCTCCGCGGGAAGGAGGATCATGGTCGTCAGCGCCGGGGAAAGTTTTGTTGCAGGCTATGAAGTGTTCTGGAATGAATGAAATGGGCTCTTCCGAGAGGTCGATGTCTACGCTTGGCGAGCGCAGCGGCAATTCTGCGGCCGGCATTTTGACGCGGATAACGAGACGTGGCGGATCAGCGACGGAAAAAAACAGCCGCAAATAAGTGATGAGCCAAGACAAGCTGAGTAGGAAAAAAATGGAGCTGAGGAAACCGAAACGGCGACCTCAGCACAGGCCATAACAAATCAGGGCATGACCACAACAACCACTAGGCCACAGGGACTTTGTCTGGACAGGGAACAGGCGTAGCCTCAATGCCAAAATTTTGTCGGGATTAGGGCACTGGCCTTCACGCAATCTGGGGTGATTTTGTCGGGGTTCCTCAGTAGAATAATCCTAAGTAAACAGCCTGCTGACAAAGAAACGAAAAAGGAAATCATATCCGAGAGAGCTGATTCTCATTACTCCCCCTCAGCGATATCGTCTCGCAGGCGCATACCCAGCATCGACCGTAATCTCTCGAAGTCCAGCCGAAACAGCACCTTGGTGAAGATATCGGCCACGTTTTCACTGGACGGCACATGCAATGTCGCGATTTCTTGATCCCGGACCGCTCCTCGAATCCAATGATACTGGATCCTGATGTGCTTGGTACGATTCGAGATCTGGTTGGGCGTACCAATCATCGTGATGGATGAGGTATTGTCGATGTGCAAGGGGGTAGGGCCTTGACACTGGTGAGCAAGTTCCTCGAGCATTTGCCGTAGCCAGGTAATAACGTGTCCGACGTATGTGGCGGACACTGGCAATACTTCTTCCATTTCGATGTCCTCGCCATCTAATGCCCCTGCTAGGGTGTTAATAGCAGACGTCGACGCGATGGCATTGGAATTTGTGGCGGTTCTGAATAGTAAACCATCAGTCAGCTTCGAATCTCCCACCCGTCGCTTCTGTTGCAGTACAAATTGTAGAAGACACTCGCACTATCTGATGGTCCAGGATAGAGTAAATCAACACCTCAAAATAAGAGTAAATGGGGTGGAGGCTAGGGTCTTGTATATTAAGGCGGTTTATAAACCGGTTTATAAATGGTCCGGCCCAAATGGCCCGTTTATTATTACATCAGAGCCGCGAATCAATTTCGTCGCGAGGGCGACGAAAAATTTCGTCCGCTCCTGCACTTCGCTCATGTCTGGCTCTGGGGTCACATATTATGACGAAGAACTCAAGTATCTACTGCGTTTGCTCAAGGCCCTGCCTGACGACATTCCCATTGGGGATGCCCACAACTTCTTGGATTACACGCCGAATCCAGAGAAAGTCAAAGACACCGGCTGTGTCAAATCAGTCGTCAGCCACTCACTCGAAGTATCTTTCGGTGCTCGTCGTACCGGAGCTGGCGAAACTATCGAAGTAAAATACAAATCCCGCGGGCTTGCGTTGGAGGAAGTGCTTCGCGATCACATCACTGGAAACGCAGGCGCCAACAAAATTCTGGTTCTCTGGGTCGATGATCTCATCCGGGCCGCTGTCAATACTATCGAAGCGGCCGATTGTCCAGTACAGAAGTTCTTATTTTTGTACGCACTGTGGTTCTTACGCGGTTTCAGTTACCACGCATCATTCAAACCACGGCTCCAAAGCGGCGTCTTGAAGATGAAGCTATAGTGGAGCAGGCCAAGAAGAAACAGAAGAAAGATGAGAAAGTTGAGAGAGCGGCGAAGAAAGCTCAGACGGATGAAGCAAAGAAACGGACGGAACAGGGACCGGTGCGTCATCTCATTTCTTTTTCTGGCCGGTATTTAATCAATACCGTCTCAGCTCAAATGGGCCTTTGATGATTTGGAGGATGACCCCGCTCCCCCACCACCCACTGGTAACGTGCGAGGCAAGCCCAAACTGGTGCTCCTCGACAAACTCGTCATCCCGTGCCATAGCATCAAAGAACCGGACACCCGGCGTGTTCGCTGTGCTGGTACTGGCTGCCATGAGAGCTGGGCTCATCCACGCTCAAGCACTCGTATTCTGCCGCACTCGTCGGAGTGCAAATTTCTTTCCCGAGAGCTTCGTAACGAGGCCGTGACGGCAAATGCAGGCGCGTCACTGGGTGCTCGCGTGATTGACGCGAACCACGCCAGCGACACTGGAGACATGTTTGCGGGCTTCAAAGCTGCCGGGGCAGAGAGCAAGGCTGCCGCTCGCAAGGCGCGTGAAGAGAAAACAAACTTTCTCACCATGAACCTTCTGTGTGACGCTGGCCTTCCACCGGCACTTGTTGGCAATCCATCGTTCCGCGCGCTTGTGAATCATCTGGACCCCATTTTTATGTCGAAGGGACTCCCACAAGTGGCGGAGCGGGAGCGCTGGATTGAAATTTCACGTGAGCATTCTGGGCACTTGCAATGTACCAATTTTCTAGTTGGGGCTGTGTAACTTCGCATTAGGGCTCCCCACCGTAACCGTAAATACGATTTACGGTACGGTTGCGGGTGACCGTAAAGCGTAACCGTAAGCCCTCCGGAGAGCGTGCAGAATTACGGTTGATTTACGGGTTGGTCGGAAAGTTTGCGAGGAAGGGGTCTGGTCATGATTGAAGGGTCAAGGCAGCTGCAGATAAGTGAGAAACAGCTGAATTCAGTGTCTCAGAGTTCACTAACCCTCATTTGACGCCGTTCTTCCGCCCGTATACGGTTCATAGGGTGGTGTCCACCTCGGCTTGACTCCGGTGCCGAGCCTAACCAAGCTGAGGATCGAGACTTTGGACTGGCGGCCAGTGCAAATAGTCCAGGATATGTACCAGGTTGTCGGACGGAGCCACGACCTTGCGTCACTGCATCTATCCGGCTCCGGTCACTGGTCTAAAATTTGGACACTCCTGCGCGCGACATTGCTGCGGCCGAGCGCCAGCGCCCGGATCCATCTCAAAGAACTTACCTTTGAAGACATTTTGAAGCTTCCAATGCTGCTGAAAACGCGTCAAATACCTGCAGGTCTCGTGAAAATTTCACAAGAATTCAAACCCGGATCCGTGCCTTACCCGTAGGCACGAGTATGGTTGCAGCCAAAACTTCATGACAAGCCGCAATTTTGACCCAGAGCCTTCTAGATTCAGGATTAGGCATGAAAGTAGGTATAGTTTGGTTTGTGTGTAAAATTTTCGTTTCTAAAAAATTGGGGCGTCTCATAGCGTGGGAAAAAAAAACGCAAAATCTGGAGCGAGAATTTTCGAAATTTAGTGTACCTGTTTAGCCTTCTGCTTGCCCTTGCCCTTGACCGGCACCACCCCTCGTTACATTGCCTTTGCCTTTGCCTTCCACTTCGCCGTTGCATCAGCCAATTCAGTTGCACGCACTCCGCGGTGCGACCGGTATGTCTTGACGGCAAACTCGGTGATCGGTCCTGTGGCACCCAGGCTGATAGACACTGGCATAGCGATGAGCACGTCGATAGAACCGGCGGATGGTTGGGAGGGGGCAGAACCGAAGTCCCTCATCAACAAGGTCCTTGGCCTTTTGCCAAGTTCCGTTAGAACGCTCCCGGAACCATATTGTCCCCGTTGTCGTCTGGTTCAGTTTCGGCGTTCCCGGGAATAGTCTGAGACGGGGCAAACATCCCCCCGGTGCCCCTGTGCTGGTGAGAGGCGGTCTGGGCGACCCGCGGCATGGTGTGGAGCGAGAGGAAGACGTCGGGCGTGATTGATGGCGGAGCACAGCCACCGGTTATGACCGGCCCGAACCGAAAACGCAAAATCTCGGTGGGAAAAAATATATTTACACTTTTTAAACTTTCGCTCCGGGGGATCTGTAGAGGGCCTTCTTATAGTGCTATTTACACCCCGATTGCGACCGCTGTGCCCAATAAGCAAGTATAACTTCCTCCGAGATCCGCGCGCGACTTCCAGATGCCATACGAGGATGCTTGCAAGGGGATCAGATGTGGGTAAAATAGTCGAATCGGGAACTCATAAAGATGATGTTTCCATTCCATATATTTTATGCTTCCATTCTCCATATTTTTATGCTTCCATTCCATATCATATTTTTTATGCTTCCATTCCATAATCATATTGATTATGGAATGGAAGCATAAAAAATATGATGGACAAAATATATGGAATGGAAGCCTCTTTCTGAAGTTCTGGGCTGATGTTCCGAAGTCCAGGGACTGATAAGCCAAAAGCAGAGCTTAAAGACGGATTGTCATAAAGAGAGAGATTTGATCAACAAGAACAGGACCCGGACTATAGGACTGAAGGCCTGTCCGTGGAACAGGGATTCGGATGGGATTTAAAGCCGAAATTCGGCCAAAACTCAGCATGATAATCAGAGGCATGTTCCCAAATCTCCAACTCCACCTCCTGCCACTCTGTATCAGAATGGCACTGTGGAAGATCATCATGGCAGGAGGTGGAGTTGGAGATCTGGGAACATGCATCTGATGATTATCATGCTGAGTTCGATTCAGCAAGCTTCCACTCGGTTCTGACTGCTGGGGGTAGTTTTGTCCTCGCGTGTCCCGGCAGTTGCCATCAGCCATAGATTGAGAGAAGTGCGGGCAAAGTGTAGATGGCAGGTTTGACCTGGCGCTGCGTCAATCTTCCCTTTGGGTGCGACTGTTTCGAGAGCGAGCGCCTAGTAAAGAGGAGATGAGTGTAGGTCATTTCAAGGCAGTTTGACATGGCTCACAGCTATGAGAGGTACTCCAAAGTTTTGTTAAGCACCCAATGCATTTAAAAAACCTCAATTAGTGAGCATATTTCAGTTTTGACGGTGCCGATCCGATCAATTCCGACGACCCGTGGACAACCTGTAGACCCGCAGGTTTTCCGGGTTCGAGTCCGGAACAGTCAAACTGGACCCGGACCTGCGCCCATCCCTATTCATAAATATGTTCCCCCCCCAAAAAAAAAAATATCGATAATTTTGCACAACTTGCGCACAAAGGTGCCCTCATTCTTTTTGACTATAATGCCATCCGGATTTTCAGGAGGATCCGACTGCCATTCAGGTGTATGATCCCAACAATCTGCCGCTGCATTCAGAGGAGGAGATAATTTCCCAGGGGAAAGAGGTGGAAGCTGAAGCGGAACGGCTTGCTAAGAAGTACGGTGTGAAAGGAGTTCCTATTCTCTCCTACCTGAAGTCCCTCTCTTTCCCTCGCTCCTTCCCTTTCGACTTCATACACCTGATCTAGGAGAACCTCGTCAAGAACTTGGTTTTGCTATGGACTGGCGACTTCAAGGCCCTTGACGAAGGTGAAGGTGAGTATGAATTGGCTAAAACAGTGTGGGAGGCCATTGCAGTGTGCACATCATCGGCGGGAGATAACATACAGTCTGCCTACGGTAGCCGTGTTCCCAACATAGATAAAAATCAGCGGGTTGAGAAGTGGACGTGCCGGCTCCGGGAGTGGCTCCCCCAGAGGTGGTAGTGCCAGTTGGACAGTGACTAGGAGCGATCTCCAGGTCATGGAGGTGTCCGTTGAGCATAGGCACTAGGGTGGATAGTGCCGTTGCAATCTTGCCAAGAGAATCGGCGGTCCATACGATGATGGGAGCACTTGACGACTGTGAGGAGACGCGGGGCTGCTTATCGATGGAGGCCTCGATGTCTGCAAGAAGGTTGCTGATCATGTCGTGGACTGCGGCGAAGTTGACCGACATGATTTCGGGCGGTGATCGAAGAAGTGTTGGAATCTGAACGGTGGGGTGAACTGCTCAGGCAGCACGACTGAGAGGCGTCTAGCCCGAGATTACTGGGGGAAAACCGTTGTATTCGAGGTTCTTCTTCGATAGCGAAATGGCTATCGAAGGGCTACTACTTATACAAGATGATCGGCCCGTAATCGTAATACTAGTGGAGTCAGCGGGGACCTATCCGAAGGCCGTTTAACCGGCTGATGGATGCTGTGTTTCTACGAAGTAATTACGGGCGGACTAATTGGTCATGGATCACGGTACAATAATATCCATATATGTAATGGTCCGAGATAATCGCGTGAGTGGATACTAATTATTATTATTATTATTTGGAGTGTTTGGGATAATGAAATTCAGTCTGCAGAAGCATTCCAAAAGTCATCCGCTGGGTCTACTAGGAAGCTAGTGTGTAAATAGGAATATAGGAAGGACCTTTAGAGATTCCCCAGAGCAGAACTTCGAAACCCATGTCATTTCTCCCAGCAAAGTTCCCCACCCCTGATACAAATCCTGATGAGTTTTTGGGTTTTGAGGCCTCCAAGGGTGGTCCAAATCCTGACGAAATTCGCCAGAACGATGGAAATGCCTGGTAGGCAATCCTGACGAAATTTGGCTGATAGTGACGTGCCGGTTCAGATTTCCTGACCAAGGATCAGTCTATCAGATGGCTCAGTTGTAGTGACCAGAACGTAGGACTGAAAGTGCTTTTTCCCTGCCTCGTCTGATGCCCTTCCCGAGGTCAGCACTTTGAGCTTGTGCATGCCCGTCAATTCTGGGCCATTCCGGAAGCGACATTGAGATTCCAGACAAAACACTACCACCGCCATTCACCTTCCTTTGTTGGCTCGCGGGGGCCGTCAAGACCAATGTGACGGGTCTTGAGCTTACGGTGGAGGACAAAGTCTTGTTTGCGGACTTGCAGAACGGGGTTGGTCGTTTAAATGCAACTGTGAAGGGGTCACAGTCCCGTAAAAAGACGGCTGAGTTGGAGGCGGACCATGAAGAGGATACTACACAAGGTTTGTAAGTACCTATTAGCATCTAATGACTTCTTTTTGCATATCCTGACGTCTCAGAGGCTTGTGCAGCTCGGTTTCTGCTTTTTAAAGAGTTTCCTGACGAAATTGAGCCATTTTGAGGCCTGTTTGGGCTTTCCTGATGTTTTTCGCGCGATTTTAGGCCTGTTAGCGATTTCCTGACAATTTTGGGAAAAATTTTGGGTGCCAATCCTGACGAATTTGGCGAAACCAATCCTGACTAATTTCTGACTTTAAAATCAGGGGTCCCCACCTATTATCCGGGGTCCTTGCGGAGATCATTACTAATTGCGAATAGCCGCAGGGCTGTGCTCAGCCCTGGGACCGAAATTCAAACTCCGCCGCTATCTATCTGACACCACCATCAGTATCGAGCCCCAATCCCGACGAGTTCGCCCAAAATCAGCCGGCTTCTCCTTCGGGTCAGCTTCCATTCCATATTAAGGCCAGTAATATGGAATGGAAGCTCCTATTTGGAATGGAAGTCCCGCCTTCCATTTTGACGATCAAGTTCCGTACCTCATATATGTACTGCTTTTCGCGCGGCGCGTGACTCTTAAAAAAGCTCCTTTGAGAGACGGTACTGAGACGGTACTGTCTTTCGTCGTCCACTTTTCCATCGGTATGTATGGTAGCAGACATCACTTCGTGACAAGTCCGAGACCCGATTTAGAAATCCTTACTAGTCACTTGCATTTTACTATATGACATGGATGAGTGTGTAAATAGGACTATAGGAAGGACCTTTAGAGATTCCCGAGAGCAGAACTTCGAAAATATAAAATAAGATTTTAGCCACCAAGATTTCGCGCTTTTCTCCAGCGCGCTGTCATGAAAACGATGGGATGGAACACGCCGCTCACATGTCTCCGTGGCACACGCTCTACTGTTGATCTTGCGGCCTTCCTCAGCACCGTCTGGCTAAATTCTGATCATATCGACATGATGATGGAGGATTTGACTGCGAGAGTAAAAGCCGACCCGGATTTGGCCAGACTTTACAATAATATATACCACGCACTAAAACTCTGCGTGCAGTCTGCCAGCTACATTCCAAAGGAGGCGGACAACACGGCACACACCAACCCATCACCGAATCAACAACTATTACCGCGATTTCTAATCTTTCTGTCCAGGTCTTCGAGTATCATCATGCCACTGTTTTCCAGGGCATTCCCACCGCCACCTCCTTCCTACAAACGAAGCAATTTGCGCATATTCCATCCATAAATTTCCTTTGCATTCTGTCAAAGACCCCCAAACTAACCCCCACTGGCCTCGAGCTGTTCCCCGAGGATGCGGAGCGCTTCAAAAAGCTGCAAGGAGGGGTCGGAAAGTTCGATGAAGCCATGGTACTATTTTGCAAGTGCCGGAAAAATGTGGTTGCCGAAGCTGGCAAGGAAGACTAGGTTACAAATTGTATTTCTATCACATAGGGATGCTAGCTGTACCTAATAACTACCCTGGGGCCCCGAGATGCCTGAGAAGCACCATAGAAGCACCGCGGGGCAAAAAAAACGCGAGAAAACGCGAAAAACATTTGGAAATTTTGGCAGATGCTAGGTCCTGTCCGGACAAAAAAATTGGGATCCGGGATTTTCTTGTCCGGACAAAAATCGGCGGATTTAGGCATCCGGGGACCAGGCCTTCACGCCTATTATCCGGGGTCCTGTTGGCAGCTGGGTCAGTATGGTTGCGGACAAAACTTTATATCAAATCGCATTTTTGATCAGATCCGTCCAAGATTTGAGATTTAGAGGGAACATGGGGGTGGTTTATAGGTAAAATTTTTGTTTCAGAGATTGGGGTTACTCCTAACTTAGGGTTGAAAACCGCCAAATTTTGGGCCAAAAACCGAAAGTTTTTCATGCTGGAAATGTGGACTATACAGGCTAAATAGCGCCCAATTTCACCTTCTTTTCCCATTCAGTCTGCGCAACTTCCATCTCTCGCTTCTGAACTCCACGGTGAGCTCGTGAAAGCTAAGCGAAGTTCAGCTGCGAGTTTCTCGTTTTCGGCCACCATCTCGTCTGTAAGGTCAAGCAGCCCATAGCGCTCGCATAAAAAGGCGGAAATCATGATCAATCGACCACGACCCTTCTTCTTCAGGACCTGCTCGCCAGGCTTGAGCCAATAGTGGTTATTTTCGTAGTTGTTTGAATGAACTGTCGACTCATCGTGAACAATGACCACATGCTCTTGCTCATTGTCGCCAAGCTCCAGGAGGATTTCTGCCATATCAGGCTCGCTGTATTGCGCAAGGAATGGTTCGATAGCCTCTATCTCGGCAAGATATTCCTTACGCTTCTTTTGTAATGTGCGCGTCAACTTGCCCCCAATAACATACGGGCCCCGTTTTTTACCTCATGAAAATCAAATTAGAATAACCCAACGAATAATTTTAAAGGTGCACACCCTTCTTATTGTCCATCGGACCTGCCAGACGATAATCCACGCTACACATCTCTGTGATCCGCCGTTTCTCCTCTGCCTTCTGTTTCTGCACAGCACACTTCTCCATTCTCTCATCATATGTCATTGGAGACGGCATTTTCTCCAACTTTTTCCACTCATCATCCTCCTCGGGCTCCGACTCGTTGGCAGATTCCCATGTCGCGGGGTCATCAATGTCACTCGAGCCACCGTCATCCGATGTCGATTCATGGCTCGGTTGAGAGGGAATATTGGCTGTGAATCTCCCAGTGCTGTTGCACTGTGCATGGGATGTCTGTCCAGGCTTTCTGGGCATGCTGGGTACAATGCAATGAGGTGGAGGTCGAGCTGTTCCCGCGCATTGGATACAAGGTCTCCCGAGGAATTTCACTCGCCACCGCCCGACGTTGGCTTCACAAACAGGGCTTCGAGTATATGGAGGTGAAGAAAGGACTGTTTTATGATGGACACGAGCGCCCCGACGTTGTCGCTTATCGCCAAAATGTGTTCATTCCTGCCTTCGACCGTTTACGCCCATTGTTGGTGGAGTGGGATGTCAATAACCTTCAAAACCAGGTTGTGAAGCTTCCGCCGCCACCGGGAGAATTTCAACTCATCCTCACACCTCAGGATGAGATGACTGCGCAGGCAAACGACACCGACAAATCCAAATGGGTACTGAAGGGTGAGATGCCCATTCGTAAAAAGGGTGTTGGGCGCGGGATTCATCGCAGTGACATTATTTGTTCAACTGTCGGTCACATCGACGATGCGGGAGAAGGCATGGAGTATGGAAAGAATTATGAGGGGTATTGGGATGGTGCTCGATTTATAAACCAGGTAATTGTTCACCACTCCCGTCAACTCCCATCTCACTGCAGACCAGCTGGAAGTCCGAATCATACCCGCTTTTGAACGCCGCCATGATCGAAACATATACCGCGCTCTTTTTCTCATTGACAACTCCCAGGGTCATTGTGCATATTCGGAGGATGCGCTTGTTGTCAATCGGATGAATTGGCGCTCCGGTGGGAAACAAGCGCTCATGCGAGATGGTTGGTTCATGTGCGCAGGCCAAAGAATCCCTCAGAAAATGGTGTTACCGGACGGACAGCCAAAAGGCATGAAGATAGTCCTCCAAGAGCGCGGTCTCTTGAGGACATTACTCAAGATGAAATGCGACACCGGGGCATGTGATGGATCAAACCTTTGCTGTGGACGTTCCATCCTCGCTAACCAGCCAGATTTTTTGGAACAAAAATCTCTCGTGCAGGAGACCATCGAGCGGCTTGGGCACCGGTGCCTTTTCCTCCCGAAATACCACTGTGAGCTCAATTTCATCGAATTCTTCTGGGGCGCCATCAAGAAATATCTCCGCAAGCATTGTGATTACACATTTGAGGGCCTTCGCCAACGAATGGACGATGCGCTCCATTCGGTTGACATAATGACCATCCGGAAGTGGGAGCGCCGCACTTACAGGTGGCTGGATGCTTACAGACAGGGGTTGGACTGCAAAGATGCGCAGGTGGAAGTCAAAAAATTCAGTACTCGCCAGTACAAGTCTCACCGGAGGGTTGGAGAACGTATGGGACGGGCAATGGACGCGGCGCACGGGCCCTCGGGCTCTTCGGGCACTGCACGTGATTGATGAATTGATCGTATCACTGATGTCTCAAATTGGCCCTCGCAAAAAACAAAAAATTATGAGTTTTGATCCAATAAACTATCCCTCTTGGGGGATGAATCTACTATCTAAAAGGAGTGTTTTGGCCAGAGGACAAGGAATTTGAGCAATATGGCAAGGTGCAGTCAAAGTTGTCAGTGTTTGGTGGTGTTTAGCCGATGCGCACCATACAAGACCTGTTTTTGTTCGGCGAGGCACTTGGCGGCGCTGGGTAACAAAAAGAGAGAGCTTACTCATTGTGCTTACGAGTCGCATTGCGTGACAACTTGGCTTGTACTTCCACTCGGTATAAACGAGAAACGAAAACGAAAACCCGGCAAGGCACGGCGCCATCATTCGGCGGCTCAGGCCATCAGGCCAAGCTGGTCACACACCCTCGCTTATATCCGGAGTCCCGGCTCCGATTCGGACGCGCCCACGTGTCGTCGATCTTCATTTCGACCTTCCTGCTACCATTCCGCTGAGACAACGTTGAGATTAGTCGTAGATTCGACTGTCTTTTGCTATTACCTGCCTTTAATATACCCTTTGCTTCTCTTCCACTCGCTGAGCCCGAGCGCTCAATGTCACAAATTTTCTTCTGGATACACAAATCTTGGGGCACGACAAGGACTTTTGATGACTTGTTTGTGATCGGTTTCACTGCAAGGCGGCGAACTCAACGAACTCAACGGAGTAAGCGATGACCCTGAGTGCAAAATACTAAAAAATGCGCCAGAAGTGCACCGTTGCCTTCACTTTCCCCCCACCTACACTCTCCTTACAAAAGCTGCCGCTACCCAACTATGGCCGGTGAGTTTGATCAAGGAATGGTATCAAGCACTGTCCGAGACATTACTTCAGGGTACGAGAAGCCTAGGCTTCGGCCGTCTTCAAATGCGCGATCTTTGCAGCACTTGGGAATTATCTTTCGGGTCTTTCTCACTCTTCTCATAAGCACTGTCTTGGGCTGCTCTCTCTCTCATTACTTTTCTGCGAACGATCCTCTTGATACATCTTATCTGTCGATGTACCTTTCTGGGTTCTGCACCGTTTGGCTCAGTGTTTTAGGTGAGTCTTCCATTATTAAAGTATCATACTTTTAATCAGGTCTTGTTACAAGCTCAATACTTCGTTCCGGCCCCCGTAAAAATGTGCCATGTTTTCAGTACTGGCCACATCGTATTCCGACGCTCCCATATATCACATATGCGGATTGATAGGATTCGTCGCCTCCCAGCTTATCGCAGGCCATCCAACAAACCCATCGGGTTGGGTCGTTTGTTCTGGATTACTTGGATATTGGGTATAGTAACTCACATCTACACCGTTCTTTGTCACGTTCCTTCGGCCGCACCCAATCCTCGCAATCGAAACCCCCCTCCATTGTGTGGCCTTATTCTCAATTCACCTGGCGGCTGCATCTCCGATGGTATGTTCATGCCTATCCTATTCCACCGCAGCGAGGGGACGATGCATATGCACATAACCTGCAGACTCGGATTCTGAAAGCAAATTTGGTGACTTCGGACATGATTCATCGTCATCTTTCACATCACCTTCGTGTTTTGCGGTGGCCTGTGGCTCCGAGAGTGAGTGATAATTGCATCTCAATTCCGGCTTTGGTGGCTGAATTGCTGGCAGACCCTCCTTGCGAAAACGATGGTGATGGGTTTCGATGCAACATATCCCAACCCCGTATTTATGGTCCAGCGTTTCGTTTCCGTGGAGGATGTGGTTCCGACGGTGAGCAGTGCGAGTTGATTATTTATGGATATTTAACATACACAACCAGACTCTTCTTCGGAGGTTGAAGATCATTATCCACCAGTATCACATGGCCCTGCTTTTCGTTTCCGTGGCGGCTGCACCTCAGATGGTATGTGAATGTCAATTGTACTTTGAGCTGGTTCGGATGTGATTTTGTCTTGTCTTCTTAGATTCCTCCTCTGAACCTGACGACGATACTTCCAAACGGAAACGTAAAGCCAATGGGAAGGTGAAGCCTCGAAAGCGAGCATCCACGTCGACGAATAAAGGTAAAGGAAAGGCGGCCGACTCTGATTCAGATGCGGAGCAAGGTATTCGTGTAACAGCTAAGAGCGAGAGGCGCCGCACGGGAGGCATGTTCGTTGATGAGGTTATTCCCATCACATTGGTCCCGGAATCCTGGGACGTTCCGGCTGCAACTAATCGTGTCGCATACATTCTGGACCTCAGTGGGACACCGAAGCTTCTTCAGTCTGGCCGAAAGACCTTGACAGTCGATGCATTCATTAAAAAAGAGGTATTTGAATTCAGTCTTTCGATTTTCGGCTCTATCCCTGACAATATTCAGTGTCAAGACTCGTTCACAGGTCCAACTGGCTCAAAATCGGACCGGAGTCTCGCCAAGGTCATGATTCTGAACGATGACTCGGATGAGCCGGTCCTATGCCGCCGCTCCACATTGACCTGCAGCGGCTGCTATAAATGCACTCTAGCCTCTGATGATTTTCTCGAGGATTGCCGTCGATGGGATGACACAGATGCACCGCATTCACTCATCTCAGCGCCCATTATGACGGCAAAGGCTTCCGAAGCCAATAGTGTCGCTGCTATAGCTTCTGCGTGAGTCTCTTGTTCCTCTGACCCTTCAATTCCCTTCATATCATCATACAGATTTTACCGCGGTGTAGTCGAGACCTACTGCAAAGGCCAACATCTAGATTCTGATATCCCCTGTGGCGGTCGTGCCATCCTACGGAAGTTCTCGCAGGTATTAAGTTTTGATTAATCGTCTTGCCCTTATTTTTACACCGCTAAACTGCACATGTTCAGGGAAAGATGAACGGTAAAACATACTTTATTGGGTGTTCCAATTGGGCACACGGCGACTCTGCTCAAATGTCAAAGATCCACCGGTTTGTCCCAATCCCGTCAGCGGTACGGGAATCGATCCTTGTGAAACTGTTCAAAGGCGAGCCGATTGACGATGAGGACAATGATACCGAGGTTCTCGCTGGATCTTGCATGCAAATTATTCACCCATCCCATCTTCCCAAAAATTCTGTATGCCGTGCGTATCACATTCCGGTCAAATTCTGGTTTCTACACTGTCACTGACATGTATATCCTCATTAGCGCGGAATCACTACCATGATGGGGTTCATGTCGTCGCAAAACTTAAGAAACATGAATGCCGTGCACAACTCTCAATTCTTGTCCCTATAAATGACAAGGACTTGCGCGCAGTTATAATTCCTGCAGCTGGTGTCCCACACAATCATCCGTCCTTCACTCGCACCAAGATCCCAGCTGAAGTCAAAATGAAATATCAGCAATGTATCGATGCTGCGGGCCCGGTGGGAATGACCACTCTTCGCATAGATAAATGTAGGCATCCCAACCGCAACCATTGAATTATCACTGATATTTTTCTCAGCATCCAGCACCCATTCAATTCTCGCAGGCAGGCTCCCGCAAGAGCTGCATCCCGGCATGATTAACAGCCGCAAACGTCGGGACATGGTCAAAGACACACGCGAAACTATGTATCGGCTTGCATCTGTTCCAGCTGGGAAGACTCGAGTGCGCGGCTCTGTACGCGTTGAGGAATTTGAGCGCCACGTTGAATCAAAGCCAATTTGATGCCAATGGCAGCAACATTCGCACGTGATGATACACAGTCACAAACATTGCGCACGGACCCGGGGGAGATGGGGGCAACCCGCCGTACCGAAATCCGAAACCACAACCATCAAAACCTGAAAACCGTCGAACGGCCTCGATACCGACGAAAACCCACTGTGCCCAGCGGCGAGCGTCAAGGGGGGTCCGCGTAAGATAACCAAGAAAGGATGGATTAAGCAGAAAAACAATAAATAATATGGTAGGGGACGCGACTTCATGTCAAGTCGCAATTTTGCAAATTTTGGGCCAAAAGTAGGCGCAAACGACAGGAAAATAACATGTTTCTATTCAAATTTCACGTTTCGGACTTTGGGTATATAGTCACGTGACCAACCCGCCAAATCTCGGCAGGTGCAAAATTTTTCAAGTATGTGTTTTGAGCCCGTTTAAAATACGAGAAAAAAAAATGCGGCTTGTACATCTTGGCAGCAAACTCAGCTACAGCTCCTGTTGTGCCGTGGTGATAAATATCAAGATATTGATGTACTCGTCGGAAGAAGCGACAGACGGATATCAGTGGGCACATGTCAAGTGCTTCCTGGAGAATCCGCTTCCTATGCTCGAACTTGCCGTTGCTTTGCTCGTGGAAATAATTCTTGCACCACCCCCCAAAATACTCAATGGGATTGAGCTCTGGGTGGGAGGAAATGACACTCGTCGCCCACCTCCTTGATAATCTGCAGCCAATCTGCGGCGCAACTGTGGCGGATTGAGCAGGTAGTTCAGCAATCTGTGATCTAATCCACGCACCTTTTCGAGCAGATACGGCTCGTTCTTGAAGTCACAATGAAGCTGTTGAAATGTTTGGGGCGTGCCATAGTCCTGTTCGCGAGGTCGAGGGCTGGAAGTTGTGCTTGTTTGGCTTACACGTGACCCACCACGTGACCCAAACCCGCCAAATCGGCTCTCAAAAAATCGATTTACGATTTTTAAATTTTTGACCCATACAATGTCTTCTAGCTACCAATAGCTGCTCAAATATGCATTAACAGAGTTTTCGAACAATATCTGACCTCGCTATTAGGGTTGCAAGTTCGATGCATCAAAGTTGTCATGAAGTCACGTCCCCTACCATACATAAATAGGGCCCCACGCCAGCGGAAAAGGCTAAATCGAGTAAGCGGGAAATCTGTCGGAACTGGAACTACGGCAGATGTAGTGACGATGGGAAATGTCCACACATTCACCTCTGCTTCAAATGCAATGGCAAGCACCAGAAGGACAAGGTGCTGCTGGAATCCTTTCGTTTTCTACGTTGACACATTTGTTCCTAGGTCCACGGAGCAAACCAACCAGACCTGTCAAGCCACCTGTCGATGAACGGCCAGCAGGATGGCTGTGGCAACTTGGTAAATTGACGAAAATGACCAATGCTGAGATGGAGGAATGGTCGAGCGAAGGTATTCTCTCTTGAACGAGCGAAAATGACCATTGATATACTCCTGATAGGTGACCGAGTCCAATGGTTCCGGGCAGAAGCAGAGATGAAACGATGGCAAGAGCAAGGGGAACAGAAAATTGCCGAGCTTTTGAGATCCAACCGAAGTTTCAAACGGATGGAGGCCACATGGACCACTTTGGCCTCAACAAATCATCTCCCTGGACACCAGGCATACACAAGGCAGAAGGCAGCGATGCATCGAAGAAAAGCCGAACAGGCACAAGGCTTTATTACCTTGGTGGGTTATCCAGAGTTGCTGGAAGACAATGCCAGTCTTGTTGGCAGGGTGGAAGTAGACCGTGCCAGAGAATCCAAGGTTGTTGCAGATGCATGTCTTAGTGCGAATTTGAATACATTGTAGTGTGGCAGATCCGTTTTCGCTACCCGACGAGTATGGTGGCGAACCCCACAATAATCTAGAGCACGGACCATACATTCCGAAGTAATTAAGTTGCCACTGGCAGGTGGTACACGGACAGTTGCCTCTTTGCAAATGTGTCTTTGGTCGAGTGGTTGTCTATCTGATCTTGAAAAATCAGCATGAATTCTGCGGTCCTGAGTTCGATTCTGTTGCGCGGTATGTCTTTTTATGGACTTCCGTGGGTTATGTTTAACCAGGTTCAATCTCCGTTTGAACTGTTGTTGATCCACCTCCTGGAGTGAAGCCTGTTCGCTCTCAGTGGGTCTTTGTGATCAAACACAAGTCTGATGGGACCATCGAGCGCTACAAAGCCCGACTGGTTGCAGATGGCCATGGACAACACTTTGGGATTGACTACAACGAAATCTTCTCCCCTACCATCAAACCCACCACTCTTCGCACCATCTTTTCTCCCGCTGCTCAGCTTGATCTCCAACTTCGTTCCATTGACTTTAGTTCTGCTTACCTCAATGGGGACCTTGATGAGAACGTCTACATGACGCAACCTGAAGGTTTTCCCCAAGGCAGACCTGGCCAGCTCCTTAAACTGCGAAAGTCGCTTTATGGACTTAAGCAGGCTGGCAGGCAATGGCACAAGAAGCTGCGAGAGAAGCTCCAACAAATGGGCTTCAAGTGTCTCCAGTCTGATCGTTCATGCTTCATCTATTCAGATGGAGCTGTTCACATCGTCCTTCCCATCTATGTTGATGATGGTGTCATTGCGTCCAAGCATGATGCTGATATCAACCGAGTTATTGCTGAACTTGGCTCTGCATTCAGAGTCAAGGATCTTGGTCCTACAGAGTGGCTTCTGGGGATCAAGATTGAGCGCAACTCCAAGACTGGAGACATTGCCATTTCACAGCGCCAATATGCTGTGAACATGCTTGAGCAGTATGGAATGTCTGATTGCAAGCCTGTTTCCACCCCTATGCTGCCTGGTCTTAGCCTGACCAAGGAGATGGGAGGGTTTTCCTGATGTACGAGATGTGGCATCTAACCAACCACACATATTTTATGGCAATAACACCTCCTCCGAAGGAGCCTTCTGTCACCACAATCACTGCAGTTTCTGATCCTGTTGTCGACCAGTTCGAGGAAATGTGGACTGGGAAGAGCATTCCAACCCACAATTACCCTGAGGGTGATTTCTATCGTGTTGCAATTATACCTGCTATTGGTGACGTCTTGGCTCTGAAAAAGGCACTCGGTCATGCTATGCTGGTCATGCGTCAAATAACTTCTGCTCCTTCTGCAAGCTGCAGCGCAAAGAAATTGACAGGTTGGACTATACAAATTTTCAGCCCCGCATTGGGGCCGAGATCTTGAAATGGTCCAAGGCTTGGCTATTGGCACCAACCAAAGTAGCACACATGGCGATTTTCAAGGAGTATGGCTGCAGGTGGTCAGCAATAAATAGGTTAACCTATCGTGATCCAGTTAAGCACATCGTCCTTGGGATGATGCACAACTGGCTTGATGGTGTATTGCAACATCATGCACGTTTAAAATGGGGTATTGGAGCCGAAGTTGCCAAGGGTGCGCAACGTACACCTGAGCCCTGGGCTTGGGCTTGAACTTGTCGAGGCCCAAGCCCAAAGCTCGCTCAAGCCCGCTGCCAGGCCTGGCCGGGCTTGGGCTTCATCGGGCCCGTGATCAGTGCTGTGAAACGACTGAAATATCATGTCATCATTTTGGCTGATGGCGCCAATCGTGATTTTGGACTTGTAAATTTCAGCCCCTCCCCTGCCCTCCCATACTTTCAGAACAAAGGAGCTCAAGGCCCAGGTTATATAGAGAAAGTTGCTTCGCCAGCCATGATAAGCGCAGCCACGTGCTTGGCAAACACCTAGAAGGTATGTACTTCAAGTTGGGATTAAATACACATCACAACATGTGGTGTACAACACAAAAAAACCACATGGACCTATGCATGCTACCCCACCTGCGCAAGGTAGATTGAAGCCCGCCACAGGCGGGGAGGGAACACAGGCCGGGGTATATTGGTGCGTGAAAGACGGGGGCAGGGCTGGGCGTCCACTGCATGCAACACAACCTGTGAGCGTGTTGGTGTAATGAACAGTTCGATGGTGGATGTCCGCGGTATGCACAAGAACCGCCAACACGATGATGGGCCCGCCGAACCTTTCTCAGTCTGTTAGTACCACAACTCGAGAGCCCACTGCGACAAACCTTCACCCCTGCGTCACGCTCAGTCTCCGCGTGCTTCACATCGACGGCAACGATGTCAATCCGGTGGTTTGGTGGGCTATTGGCCTCGCGCAATGGTAGTGGGACGAAAAAAAGAGGGATTGGAATCACGTAACGGTGTTTGCCGACTGCCGCCAAGGCTCGGTCGATTCTCAAATGGCAGGTGCCGCCTTTGATATCATGAATGGCACATCGGCGGAAATGTGCCGGCCTTGATCTAAATGTGCCTGGTTCCCGAATGTACCTGCAGTCCGAGCTTTGTATATCCTCCAACTTCGCCACGCGCACGGTCAGCGCCTGCACGTCGCTGGTTATAGGGCGGACTTGCTCCGCCATCCCCTTGTCGGTGCCGTTGAGCCCCTCCTGTACCGAGCCGTGAAGGACGTGGATATCGTCCTGAGTAGCGAACAAGTTGGCGATGGGAACACCGACATCGTCGCAGAGGAAGGAGCCGCTGACGAGGTCCAAACAGCGAGCAACAGTGGCGACTTCATCCGAGAGCCGCGCAATGTCTGCCACGCTATCAGCGTTGCCCGGGTTGGTGCGGTTGAGCTTGGACTCGAGCGCACACAATCTAGTCGTGTCACCGACCCCAATGCAGCTGATGCAAGGCCAACCAAAAAAGGGACCAAGTGAGTCCATGAAACCCATCCAGAAAGGTCACTCAGCGAGTTTCAAGGTCACATAAACGTTAGACGCTGTTTTACCTTCAGGCTTTGAGAATTCCACTTCTCTGAAACTGTGGGAGCTGTTTTGGGAATTCAACTTCATGGTGATGCGAGTACAGGAATTCAACTTCCTTATTGCAACTTCACGCGATGGCCACGGGAATTTAACTTCCATTTTCATCGTAGTTTATCATCCCAACGTCGAAAATGACTTGGCACAGGGCTCAGTTTAACACAATCGAAATATAATTTATCTACAAGCACAAGATTGTCACAGGCTTAACACTCTGGTTGTGAATTTACACCTTCCTGTTGGAACTACAAGTCCGTGTTCACGCGCAGCTCGACAACGAAACTGTTTTCAGGTTAATACGAGACAAATCGGTCATGAATGAGGCGGCGGCTCAAGCCCTCGTGAAGGAATATAATGACCGTTTGGACTATTTTGACTACGAGACGCTGATGAAAGGATACACGGAAACACTGGCCAAACTATATGACTGCAATGCGTCTGACTTGTGAGTGTTATTATTCACTCATCCGACAGAAAAGCATCATTATAATATCAGAACCTTTCCACCGGCCATGTATGACATCAAGATCGGGAAGTACACGGACAACTGGGCGAGGACGGATGGGCCAAGATCACGAAATTCACTGACCTCCCCGCTAACTGGCC
Source organism: Mycena sp. CBHHK59/15 (assembly GCA_029204085.1). Lineage (NCBI taxonomy): Eukaryota > Fungi > Basidiomycota > Agaricomycetes > Agaricales > Mycenaceae > Mycena > Mycena sp. CBHHK59/15. The sequence goes on from JARGXW010000410.1 coordinate 29,816, forward strand.
GGATCATCTGGACGAGGCCATACACCAGCTCAACGACCGCATCTTGCCGGCGCACAAGTTCGCTCCTAACGAGTTGTGTCTTGGACTCGTCGTGAACACCAACGATACGCCGCTAGAGATCAGTACCTCCGAGCTTGCGGAGAATGAAGTCGGGCTGCAGAACGCGTACCTGGAGCAGCAGACGCTGGACGCGTACTCACACGTCGTCGAACACGCCATCAAGAGAAAGGAGGCATTTGACAAACGCGTCATGAATTCGCGCGACGGCGTGATCGAATACAAAAAGGGGGACCTGGTACAGATTCGGGACTCATCCCTCGACTTAACACTCTCCACAGAGTCGAAGATCCTACCGCGCTGGGGTCAGCCTCACCGCGTCGTCGATTGCATACGAAACTCGTACCGCTTGGAAACAATACACGGGCTGCCGGTGCGAGGGACCATTAGCGCGCGTCGATTGCGCCGCTTTAACCCGAGAAGGGGCACGGAGCTAATGCATTTTGAGCTATCCAACTGTAAGTCTTCTAGGCGAGCCTAGCACCGCCACAGGTGCCCCCCCCAACTGTTGTCCGACCCGGACAACAAACACGACTCCTGCACCCAATGCTCCTCGTGAGCACCACTCAATCGAACCACCACGCATTGGTTCAACCTCTGTGGATGTTCCTACTTGCCCGGTGGAACGCTGACGGCCGGCCAGGTTAGAGAGTGTCCAATGGTGCCGCCTCAGTGTTCGTGAGGGTTTCGGCCATCCGTTCCTCCGCTTCCGCAATTTCAAGGTCTTGCTCGGTGGGTATATACTCCCCTTCATCACGGGGGTGTTTTTGGTCGAGGGTTGAACCCCGTAAGGGTATAAAATGACGAAGTCTTCTAGAATGTACAAACAATTGATTTTTCAGTGGAATGCCGTTCATATCACAAAGAGAAAAGGAATTAAGGAAACGTGCGTAGATCTGCACCGGCGCGGACCAGCGTGGTGCTAATTTGTTGATGGATCTCTTGTTATTGTCGGCCGGTGCACCTACCCTACCCTAATATAGTGACCGATCAGATGGCGTGATGGCATCGTTGCCGGCCATCCAGTCGGTATGGAAATCAGGTCAGCGTCTTACCCGCCCGTAGTACCGGCCTTTAAGTCTTCCCTGTGGTGACTTAGGCCCGCCAGCGCTGGCGTCCCAATTGGGATGTGTCCCGTTCTAAACACGTGGTTGCCGGGGACTTCCGGCGATGTCCCCGCCTGGGTGATGCGGCTCATCACCGTGTCACTTCGTCACACGTCGTCACCCGCCCCATCAACCCCGCCAATGCCCTCCCCGCCCTCCTCTCTGCCTGCCGCAGTGTCCCGCTACGACGGCAGCCCGACATCGATACCGACGAACAGTGGCCGTCGCTTGGCCGCTCTGCCGCTTCCCGATGGTCTTGGCCTTGCCATCACCCGCGGCCATCACCATCAATCCCGCCTTACCTCCCGCCCCTGTCTCCCCTTGCACGCCGGTTCACCCCGCGTCAGCAGCACATACTGGGTGTCTCGGCACACCTCCAAGCGTCGTGCCCAGGCTGTGCGCTCGTCAGTGCGCCCCATCACTCCCGCCATCACGCCCATCAATCGCGCCGCCAGCGGCGCGCTGGTCGTGTCCCTCATTCCAAGCACGCTCCCTTTAACCAATAGCTTATTGAGCTCTCATGTACATCTATATTACTTCACAATACAATCATTCCCGTTCCGGACCGGTCAAAGCGCGAGATACGTGATTAAATGAAGTAAAAAATACAAAAAAAAAAGAGATGGTGGCTAGGTATACGACGCTCGACTAGTTCCCTGGGTGCACTGCGCCCCCGGACGCCCCAGCGCTCGCCTCCCTGCTCCCGGAGGCCCCGGCGCTCGCCTCAGCACTCCCAGATCCCGTTACGCCCGCCTGGTCTTCCGTGCCATGGGCGGCGTCGTCGTCTATGACGGGGCGGCTCTTGATCCTCCTCAGGGCCGCGCGGGTTGTCGGGTCGTCGCGCGGAGCCTTCGCCGTCTTCCCCCTTGCCGAGGTCGACTTCTTGGCGGCGGCGGGCTTGGATTTGGCGGCGGGCTTCTTGCGTGAGCGCACGGGCTGCGATGGGGGGAGGACCTCGCGTGGTGCGCATCGTTCTTCCTCGTCGTCTTCGCCCGCTGCTGCCGGCGCGGCGGTCTTCTTTGTGCAGCGCTTCTTTGCGGGAGGGCGCGCCGGCGCCTCAGCAGTGGGGCCGGGATCCACATCGTCGTCGGTGGGGCGGGCGCGCTTCGTACCAGCGTCGGAGCGCTGCTCGCGCGACTTCGCCGTGACGCGCCCGGCAGCCACGTCGGCCTTGAATGCGGCAATACGGGCGGCGAGGGCCTCGGGGCCCAGCCTCTCGAACTTGCACGTGTCATCCTTGAGAGCGTCGACGAGCTTCTGGAGGGGCGGAAGCGACGTGCTGAGGTCGCTGGGGCTCACTAACGAGGGGAATGTCCATCCTATGAGGATTACCCCATAGCGATGGACTACGTCCTCCTCGTAGTTTGTATACGCCATCTTGGCGTGCCTGTCTCCAGTTATCTTGACTGTAGATCTTGTCAGTATTGTTCTCCAGCGTAGTAACTGCGACGCACCGAGTTTCTCCCGCACCAGGTCTCGCGCCGTCATCTTGAGATAGTCCGCCTTTTGCTTCGACGTGCGGTGAAGGCCTACGAGCCTGTACGTCAGTAAGGTGTATCCAAAGAAACTCAAGCGGTACGTACCGACCACATCGCATCCCGCAATGGCGAACGCCTCCAGCCTTGCGCCTACCTCCGCCGTGTTCCACCTCTTGCGCGTTGCTATCTCCATGTACTCCTCGAGCTCCTTCGACGTGAAGTACCAATGGGGCTCGATGTGGAATGCGCTACTGTTCTCAGCTCACAATGTCTGAAGGAATGGCTCTCATCCAAAAGCTTGAAGCATTCTTGACGTCTCAGGATGACGAAATGGGGCTTGTCCCTCAACTTCGGAAAGTACATGGCGGATTATACAAGGAGGTTCAAGCATCCCTAGTTCAGAAGCTGCTGGAGGAGTTCTTCAGGAAGTAGAGTAACACAGACCTAGATATGTACCGTGTACGACACCATAGACATCGCAAAATCGGAAAAAGTTTCGAAAAATTGGGCGGTGGTCATGGATCATGTGCATGTGACACAATTAGTCACCATTTCTGGCAATGCATAAACCTGACAATGCATATGGTCTAGGGGTCGCCCAACCATATGCATTGTGAGATAGTCAACTGTATGTGATGGGGAACCTGGCCACCTTAAGGGTTTTAGCTGATTAACAAGGATATAGAGGGCCTTACCATGGGCTCTAGGGCTCCAAATCGAAGGCATACATCCTGTGAATCGGTAAAACCCGTCGGGGAAATTATGGTGACATTTTGACTGCTAGCTGAATTTATTTCCAGTGGAAGTCCAAAAAAGGCAATTGACGGGGTACCTGGCCACCCATGCAAATCCACTGTTGTCTGCTTGGTCAGTGGCCTTGCAGTGTCCAATGATGTTCCAAGTACCTAAATGATGTATTGTAGACATTAAAATGTTACATTGGACCTAGGGAAGTGGGAGAACTGGTTGCCTTTTCAGAGATGTGCAAGAGGCGGAAACGGTGCAGCTAAACAAACAAAGGCCACAGGACAGCAAGAGGACAGGGTTGACCAAAATAAGTTTCAGGATGCTTCATTACACGTAGATGAACACACCTGGACCCTTTGTTCCAGCCCTGAGTCATTCTGCCGAGAACCCGACATTTAGATATCCTTACCACAGAAAATGGGGTGAACTGAGGTATTTGGCACCATTGAGAGGGGCATCGAGTAAGAAAAATACTGGACTAACTTTCAAACTGAAGCTTCATGAATGATTATGGACCATGCCCAGTGGTAGACCTGTAGCGTCGCAGGGTCGTTTGATATCTGGGTGGCCGGTGGTGGTCCTCAAGGTTGCATTGCAGTCACTTGTGAGGGGTCTATCACAGGAGGGGTTAAGATCCAGGAACCCTGTTATGCCTGAGAGAAAGCCTCAGATGAGGGGAGAAGAATGAGGCCCCAAAGTCGTGGATTGACGAAGAATTTGTGGAGAAACAGGCAAGATGGCTATCCAGAGTTAAGAAACTGATGTTCTCAACCTTCGGCCCGCAATCAAACGAGGCACAGTGTTTGATCAACTCATCATTCTGGCCCAAATTTTGGCATGGATGGGCAGCATAGGTTGTACTCCCTCCCTAAAGTCCAAAATCTTAATATTTGACACTATTTATCTGTGTATTTACCAAGTGGCCAGCTTCCCCATGTGGCCAGCTTCCCTGTCAGATATAGTAAGTGAACAGTCACAATATATAATATGATAAGTAAAAGATCAGAACGAATCTGTTGAGGACACCAAAAATTGGGAGAGTTATCGGTTTGTCAAGAAATTGACACTGCTATCGATCGCAAAGCTCAACGGCCCTGATCCAGATCAAGAGCACCCTGTTGGCAGCATGGAAGCTGGGGGAGAGATGCTCAAATATTCTGGCTCTGGATCATGAGGCCAATTTCATACACAAGGCACTCCAGGGTCTTTTGGAGATGAAGATGAAGCCCTAGAAATACCACACTGGAGCAACACTCCCAAGAGCAAAACACACTTGAAGGGCAAATCAAAGAAGCGACTGAAATACCCCAAAATGGAGTGATGTGAAGGAAGAGAGGAGAGGAGGAGGTTAGGAAATGGATCCCTGCCCCAGAAACCTGGGTCCAAAGTGAAATACATGACAGCAGGTGAGGCCAAACAAATTCAAGATGCTGGAGATTCTAGTACCAATTGGTATGCACTCAGCAGGACAGAAGAAGACATATACCCACTGAGCCGTGTCGGTATAGGTGTGCCTGCAAATGTGTTGGCACAAGAATAAATGCAAAAAAATGTATACCTGCTAATCTGCATTGGTATAGGTGTGCGTGTGTAAGAAGTTTGGGTTGAGAGTCTTGTAGTACTCTAGGACCCCTGATTATCCCTTGGAAGGCTAGGTCAACAAATCCTGGATTCCTCATTTTCTGTCCACACAATTTTTGTCCAGATTCCCCAAATTTTGTCTGAACTGTACCTAGCCTCCACAGACTTCGGATTTTTGTCCCGAGCTCATGGCTGCCAGTATCAAGAAGGAGACTCAAAAGGAATCCAAAAAGGCCCCCCCCCCCCCCCCCCCCCCTTTTTTTTTTTTTTTTCCTTTTCGACCTTACTTGAACTTTGACTCATTTCTTGCTCAAATGGACAGTATTAAAATGTTGTCATATACCCCTGTCTCTGGTTTGAGACGCCCTGGAATAAGGGGATTATTTAATTAAATGATAATTCAACATTGCCAAGGATCCATGATAACAGAAGAAACTTTTTATCCCTGTGTCAGGATCCTGAAATTTTGTCTACACTGCTGACCTAGCCATTTTCGCCTGAGGCCCATTTTTTGTCTGAACCTGACTTAGGTTCACAGGCCAAATCACCCAAATTTTGTCTGAACCCTGACCTGGCCTTCCAAGGGATATTCAGGGGTCCTAGTACTCTCAGGCTCTGTCACAGACAGAGCCAATTTTATCTCACAACCCACTATTGGGTAGGCAGGACTCAGTGGCAAGGCTTCAGTAAGATGAAGTCTTAGAGAGCAGGGTTAAGCTTCGTAAAAATGATGGAATAAAAGGACTAAAGTTCAGACTGTAACTACTCTGCCTTTATACCCACAGGAATGCTGTATTGTAGCTGTGTGTCCTGTGCTGAAGGTGTATGTCCTCCTATGACTGCTGTGTCCTAGCTGTATACACTATATATGTTGTATTGGAATGTTCCATGATGCCATCAGATGCCATCAGATCGTGACAGGCTTTGACTCATGTCAGGAACAAGCTAACCTTGAACAATGCATATTGGTTGCAAGGTGCAGTGCATATGGGTGAAGTAAGAGTAAATTTAATTACAATCAACTAATTAAAACTACTTGAGGGGTGTAGGTCATGGTAAGGCCCAGCAGGGAACTCATACTTAATGTTTTTAATCTGATTAAACCTAGACTGGCAACCATTCTGTCTGCTTGAGAGGCAAGCTCGTTGGTAGACAGACCAGTCAATCTGAGTTTAAATTTACATATTGTGTGATCAATTCGGTTTTTGGCAGGTGGATGTCCCCCAAAGTTGACAAAAAGCACATATATTGAGATGAGAGAGCCCCACACTTGTTCTATTCCCTTCATATGAATATTAAACTATGTTATGTCAATTTCATGCACTTCTGGGATCAACAAGACTGCAGCTCTCACATGCATTGTTAACAATGCTGATATGATGTGCTGCAAAACCTCTGTCAAAAGGTCCAAAATAAGTTTCTCAGGTATAATTCTGTACTGAGAGATATAAAATGGGAGTATCCACCCTTTGGATGTCTTTCTTGCATTGAACTCAAGCTACTGCACGTGACCCAGTACTGGGTCAAGTCAAATTGAATATTGAATATCTTGCCATCCAAGGTGGCTGTAGTAAATCTGAGATGACAGAGTTCTTCATATTTAAGTTCTCCAGTTTCTATGTAAGAATAATTATGATGCAAAGGCTTGCAGCTGGACTATGAATAAATTTCTGCCCAAGACACCAAATATGGGGAAACAGGTCAACATATCTGATTGGTCCATCAGCCCATTTTGGTCATGTAAGCAATTACATCTTAGATGTGTTTCCCCACCGCTGAAACACTGGACCAGAGTGCGGCAGTGAAATAGCACTAGTGTGCTGAGCAAAGCGAGATAGACTCTAACTCCCCTCAACTAACCACCAAACTAATCACACCTCAATCTCAAATACTATCGTGTTGTGTTTGGGGAGGTAGGGTACATATCACCTGTCAAGTAGTGTAGACCAGATTCAATTCAAAGAGGTTCTTGTACAATAGTACTATTCCCAATTCAATGTGCAGAAGACTAGTTCTGCGGGAGTGAACCAATAATCCTTTAGAAATCCGAGCACAGTAAATGAATGGTCTGAGCCCAAGGCCTCCCAGAATCACACTCTTAGATACTGCAGGACCGAAGGTTTCAAACTAAAACTAGGTCCTGAGCTCTCAGCTGCTAAGGAAGCTAGAGTAAGACTGCGGGTCGGGCAACTGGCTACCAATTCTCACGGGATGAGCACTTATGAAGTCTTATCTCAAGTCTAATGGTTATTCACCACCAAGGTCTTTTATCTTCAATGAAATTTTATTAGATTCTAGTTAGTCCCAGAGCCCGTAATGTGGGGGTAAGATTAACTGCTACAAATGAAGTAGACTACACCTTTTTATACATTTTACAAACACTAAACGGAGATAAGAAATAGTTGATATCAGTCAAGTTAGCAATGCGGGAGGCTTCTCCCTGATGCCTCAGTCTGTCAGTTGCCTGTTAGAGTAACCCTCCCTAGCAATTATAAGTTCCGCGGGTGGGTCCACTCCAACGAAGCATGTGTTCTCTATACTATCTCTAAGCAAGCCAAATTGCCGAAGGAACAATAAGCACGCCATTCTGATCCTCAGGTACGCGGGTTGGTTAGACCTGTTCCGCATGTAGCAATGAGTTTCCCTCCTGCCAAAGTGTCATCTCTTATTAGTCACTCAGTCTTTCATGGCTGGGTTCGCCATAGTGCAACTATAGCTCCCCGTGCTTGTTTCTTTCCATATCTAAAGTGTGCATGCATCATCCAGAACCCTCCCGTGGGACTGATATCACGTGACCGCCACATCTTCTGGCTCAACTTATTAGTTGCTTCCCACAGGAGTTCAACTACCACCAGCTTGTTATTAAGCCAATGCCGTCTTTGTTAGCTCCTCCGTAGTTCCTTTTGATTGACCTTGGGCACAGACTTTGGCAGGTGGGCCGACCCTCCCCGGAACTCTGCCCAGCATGGTGATAAGGTGTGTATCCGTACACACATGAAAATCGCATTTTTGCGAGCTTTCACATAGCTTACATCTCTAAGTAAGACATAATCACTAGAGTACACACTCTGCCCTGGAGTGGTGAACTTAGCCATAGACCGCCATAAGCCTGCAGGCACTACATGTTTATAGAGCTATGACGATACCTTCATAATGGGGTCAGATTAGTTTTGTAGACCTACTGCGGGGCACATATTTACTATGTGTGCATGAGGTAATCAAAGGGATTTGGCGGGAGGCAACCTGGCAAGTGAGAGATTGCGAGTTTAGATGATTCACAAGACTTGTGGACTGTGGGAAAGCATGGTTCAAGTTCTGCGGGTTGATTACATAATCTCTCCCGCGGTTTGATAGATATTGAATGGACTTGTGTCCCCTGATAAAGTTCCAGGGGAAGGAAGTGAACACTATGGAAGTTGCTTCCCACAGAACAACAGAAATGGCAGAGACATTAAGACTTGACTGAAGTTCTAGGGGAGGCTTGTATGTTCCGCGGGTGAGATGTCTGTGGCTGTGCAGCATCCGCGGGTCGGTTCTAGAAGGCATGGCACTCTTAATATCCCAGTCCTGCGGGAGGGTTCTGGATGATGCACACACACTTTAGATATGGAAAGGAATGAGCGTGGGGAGCTATAGCGAGCTGTGGAAAGCTATGGTTACACTATGGCAAACCCACCCATGAAAGATTGAGTGACTAATAAGAGATGACACTTCGGTGGGAGGGAAACTCATTGCTACCCATGGAAAGGGGTCTAACCAACCTGGTCTCCGGAACCTCTCTGGATTTGCGACTACGTGTTCTACAGTACTTGCATGACCATGTTCTCTCTGGCCACTTTGGTCAGAATCGCACTCTAGCTCTCATTCGCCGAGAATACACCTGGCCGGAATGCCGGAACTTCGTCCGGGACTATTGTCGATCTTGCATTATTTGCCAGCGCAACAAAAAGCCTAGGCACCGTCCTTACGGATTGCTTAAGCCTCTTCCGGTTCCCATCCGGCCATGGGATTCCATTTCTATCGACTTCATCGATTAATTACCGGTTTCTGGCAAGTACGACACTATTCTTGTCATAGTTGACCGTGCCTCTAAGCAGGTTATTCTTGTGGCTTGTGACACTCATATCGACTCTCCGGAACTTGCCCGGCTTTTCCTTATTCACGTCTTCTCGAAGCACGGTGTCCCTTCCCATGTCACTTGTGACCGGGGCTCCGAATTCATTTCATCCTTCTTTCGGTCCTTGGGCGAACTCCTCTCTATGGAGCTGCACTATACTTCCGGTTATCACCCGGAAGCGGACGGACAGACGGAACGCATGAACCAGACTGTGGAACAATATATCCGGATGTATACCTCGTACCAGCAGGACGACTGGCACGAACTACTTCCTCTAACTGAATTCGCTTTGAACAATTCTCTGAATGCTTCTACCGGAATATCTCCGTTCTTTGCGAATAAAGGCTATAATCCGGCCACCCGGAACACAATGTCGCGAACATGTATGCTAAAGACTATGTTGTCGATCTCCAAGACCTTCATCAGTACCTCTGGGAGCAAATCACTTTCGCTCAGCAGCGATATAAAGAAACTGCTGACCGGAAACGTATTCCGGATCCCCGGTTACAGATCGGCGACCATGCATTTATCACGACAAAGTATATCCGGACGAAACGACCCACTCCGAAATTCTCGGAAACTCACCTTGGGCCTTACGAAGTCATTGGTAAACCCAGTGCGGCTTCCTATACCATCTGTCTCCCAAAAAACCTTTCACAAGTTCATCCGGTCTTCCATATATCTCAACTGGAGCCCCATTTTCGAATCCATTCCCCGGTCGCGAGGAACCACCTCCGGCTCCGGTAGAAATCATTGACGGTGAAGAACACTATGAGATCAAACAAAGAAAAACAGTATGAGATCAAACAAATTGTTGACTCAAAGATCGATCGCCGTTTCCGGTTGCCCCGGACCCAGCTCCGGTACTTGGTCGAATGGCAGGGCTACGAGAACACCGATGAACAGTTTAGTTGGGTTAGTGCGGATGACGTTGATGCCGATGAACATATCGACAATTTTCATCGTCGTTATCCTAACAAGCCTGGACCAAACCATTAAAATCTTTCCTTTCTTACTCTCCCGGTATTTCCGGTTATTCCGGTCGACTCCGGATTCTCTTAGCATTTCAGAAAAAACAAGAAAAGAAAATGTTTCAGAAGAAATTTTTATAGTACAGATATTTAGTCGTCCTCCGACTCCTCTGGTTGTTCCTCCACCTGGATCGGTGGTAGGGACTCATTTCCCTCCTCTTCTACTTCACTCATCTCTTCTTCGTCGCACCGGAATCCTTCTGGCCACTCCGGACTGACCTGGATCCTCACTTCCTCTTCTTCTTCTTTCGCTTCCAGCTCCGGTTCCGGTCGCTCTTCATCCTCCTCCCTCTCTTCTTCGGGCTCCACCGATTGCCCGTCCTCCTCCAACCCCTGGATGATGTCAACCATCCAGCCTGGAACGCCATCAGGGAAGTAGTCCCTTGACAACCACTTCACCAGTCCGGTTAGGACCAGATTGACGCGGTGGTGTCGGGCTCGGTTTTTCCTCTGGGACGCCTCGACGGCATCCTGACGACGCTCCAGCTGACCCATACGAGCCCGCATGTTGTCAATGCGGGTTCTGGGACCCATCTCCCCGGTCGCTCCGGTCGCTCCGGAACCGACCTCCGGTTCCGGAGACGAATCGATGTAGCGAGAGCGGGGGCGGCGGGTGGTGGCCTTACCGGAACTTGTTCCGGCTTTCTTCATCCCCTGGACTTTCGCCAGCTCGTGCAGGTTGACCCACTTGGAGGGTCCGACGAGGGAACACTTGACTTTTTTTCGCCTTGCATCGACTGCAGGCGGTGGTGGCGCGGGATGCACCCTCGACAACGCAAACCTCAGCGACCTTCTTGCACTGGTCGCACTCTGGAGATAGGTTAGTATCCGGTCGTCTCCGGTCACTGTTGCGCACCTTGGCCCGGGTGACTCCATCGGGAATACCTTCAAAATCTTGCTCCGGGACAAGAAGTTGTGCAATGCGCCCAATTACAACAATTTTCTGAAGAAAGAGTAAGCTTTAAGAATAGCATATGCAGAGGACAAGAGCACATCCATTACTATCCCGTGAAAAAACCCATGATCCCTTGCAGCAAGAATCACCCGACTGAGCGACAACACTGATCGCAGATCGCCATGGAACGGAATTGAAGACAACAGGGTCACCTGATGATGTGTGGTGTGTGTCTTTCCATTTCATGGCAGGAGATTTCGATTTTGCGGCGAGAGGCATTTTGCCTGGACAGAAAAGGAATTAGATAGTTCATCCTCTGAAACAGTCATGATATGGTACACACCAGGGACTAGTTCTCGAGGAGGGACCCACCCTAGATGGCGCTGGATGATGGGCATGGTCTTCAAGACGCTCTGGACATTTGAACCTGCACAAAGCCACTCGTCGCCTTGCTTCCAGAACCCGCCGCTTAATATGTGCTTTACCCGATCCATTGAAGCGAATTTGAAGGCTATATCGTGACTGGGTGCTTGGTGGTTACTGAGAACAGAACACAAACGGAAGATTGCGTTGAAACACTCGAAAACCTCGGTGGAATTGCGGATGGGTGGTCCGAAACGGACAGCATCCTCAACAATGTGAGGTAAAAGGTGCAGTTTAATCTTGAGAAGGATTTTCGCTGGATCGTAGTCACTGAAAGCATCCAGAACATTTCTGATGAGAATTGTCAAGTCTGCCTGCAGAACGGTATGAGCAAGAAGTGGTATCCAAGAACAACAATAAATACCGTGTACTGTGCCATGTCATCAATTTCATGGACCCAAAGAACGGCGCCGAGGGCAGAAACAGCCTTGATGAGTGTAAAGATTTCGGGAGAGACAAGGTCGTGCACGTGGAACACCATTGTCTGCATAAGTGTCTTGAAATGCTTGCCAATGAGGCCGTTCCGATACTGCATCATATAGGGTGCGCGGATGGGAGGAATTGTTAAACCATCAATATCTGTTGATTGAAGCTGCACAACAAATAGATCCCGCTGCTCTTCCGACCAACCAGAGTGCAGAATATACCAAATGTAATTGATAATACCAAGAAGAATTGTGTGGAGCAGCTCAACTGGAGTATCACGATTGGGATCAAGACCTTCAATGGCGATTGAGTACCAGATGTGGAATTTAATGTAATTTGCTCACCCGCAATGTCAAGAAGCGGATTAACCTTATCACCCGGTTGCTCTTCAAGCCAGGCTTTGATTTCCTTTGCAATAGAGTCTGCACTACGCCAGGGACTATCAGCCTTCATTTGCCGTGCTTTTTCAAGCAGTATATCAATCCAATGTTGAGCGACTTTATCCTTGACACCGGTTGCAGTTTGGAGTCTTGATATTGGAGCTTCAACTCCGTACATTGCTAATCGTATCTGCTCTTCGAGTGTAGCCTTTGTTTGGGCGGCAAATTGAGGAAGCCCGGCCTAAAAAAATCAGACACGGGAATGTAAACAGTTGATAGACATCTCACGTAGTGCATTGAATGATAACCGTCATTTGATTCCGTAAAATCACTGGGTCCACCGGCTTTGCAGCAGCGGCAGCCACAGTTAGTGTTACCACCCATGTGCGATGCTTCTTCTGACTGTTGCGGATTGTCTGCTGGAAGACTTCGTGCCCGCAAAATGACACGGCAATTTCGTCCCGTGTCAGCGTTATAGCAAGGAATCGGGTTTTTATGTGTCGCCCTGTATTAACGATCAATGACAGTCGCGAGGGAGATAATAATATGATGTACACACTGAATTTGATCCTTTACAGCCGAAAATTGCTCGGGGGAAGTAGCATGCGGAGATGTTGAAACGAATCGAACAAAGTATTCTTGCTGGAGAAGTTGGCCAGGCAAATTTGAATTTGCCATGTACATGTTGATATGCTTGTTATACTGTTTCGATTTGTTGCCAGAGACATCGTCTGCCCAGATTGGGACCATTACAACATACAAGTCGTTGCCCGCAGCGATTTTTCGGAGTGGATTTGGCATTTCTGGTGCATTGGCATCGTCTCACCGAAGCAGATCAGACAAAGGAAATATTCACCCAAAATTTGATGCTTACCTGCCCATAGAATTTTGTCGCCAATGCGCTCGATAATATCATGATAGTTGTACCGAAATGAAGAGGCAGGAACACTACGAGATTTCAAACCAATTTTCCAGCCCATCTACAGCGAAGGAAGTTCGGTAAATTTTAAATCTGTGTCAGAATAATTTCACCCACCATCGAAGGGATGGCATCGACACAGTCAGCACAGATAACACCTCCACGCTTGATCCATGCCAAAGGGATCACCATTTTCCCATTATCGAGCTCTGCGACCTCCTCGATGTAAAATTGCCGCAGACCACGTGCATACATTGGCGTCAATTCAGACGGCTTGAACTCTTTCCATCGTTCCGCCTGCCAAACTTCATATATTGGGCCAGCGGTCTCCTCTGGATAAAATGGCAGGTGCTTTGCAACTTCCGGATTTGCGAAATCCTGGCATAATCTCAGTAGAGAGCAAACTAAAATCAATAGGATGCTCACTCGTGCTATTGATTCACGGATATCGTTCACAAAAAAACGATTTCCAACACTGGATGTGTAAGATTTGGGCTCACTGCCGCAAAGACCTCGTAGATCATCTTGCATCTTACGGAATGCGTAGTATGAAGGAACATTTGCGACTTTGCACTCCTTGAGGATCCACAAAATCATCTTCAGCTGGTTACTGGACATGCGAATCCTTGGAAAGTTGTCGTAAATGTCCAACAACATAGTCTATAGTGGTGGCATAATTAATTCGGAATCAAATGAGTGAACTGAATGAGACCTGCCACTTTGTTTGGATACGGGCTATAATCGCGGTCGACAGGAATATTACTGAAGTGACTCTCCTCGTCTATTTCGTCTTCATCTTCCAGGTCTATAAGAGCCGCAGTGGTGGGACATTGGCATAGTTTATCCAGTCATGTTTCATATCCAAGCTATACACACAACTTGTGTTCGAAATTGTAGCCCAGTGCCTCATTGCCAGCATTGTTTCTCCTTGGCCAAAATCCCCTTCAGGATATCTCTAGCACCGATAAGATGCTAGAATAACTCACTGCACTGTAAGAAACCAGAAAGCTTCAAGGCAGCGGTGATATATTGAGTCACTTCAGTGTTCTGTTTTGAACATGTGCATTGATGCTACAGGCCATTACTCATAAATTTGAGGATTCCATCCCCAGAAGAATACATATAAATCTATCATAAGGTGCACCCCATCCACCCTCGACAAACGTCACGTGTTATCTCCTTATCCGGCGAAACAGAGAAAAAGAATTGCTATTGGAACCACTAGGGACATTAGAGCAAATCGCCTCGACCAGATTGCAGAAATAGAGGCAAAGAACCTATGAAATAATATTCGGCCTTGCCCAGTCCTCATGGGTTGAGGAATTAGCGATTTGGGCAGCAGCATTGGTTCGGATCATTAATTGATCGCGGTTGATGGGAGTTGAGGTGGCTTGCTTAACGGTGTAACTCCTCAACACATGAGCTCCGAGGAGACCCAGATTTAATTTTGTGGATTCCTTGTATGTATTCCCGTAATCTGGTCGAAGCGATTTGCTCTAATGTCCCTAGTCGTTCCAATAATAATTACTTTTCTCTGTTTCGCCGGATAAGGAGATAACACGTGACATTTGTCGAGGGTGGATGGGGTGCACCTTACTCAAATACTAAGGACTCAAGATCACCCAATCCTTTGCTGCAAGTGATATATATAAAATACTGATACTTGAGCTAGAAAATTGTGCGAAAGCCCTAATAAAATTTTGAAGATGTCATCCCCTACTTTCAAGTCTAATTGAACACGCCCTGACGCCAGGCGAACGGATGAGATTTGACACAGCAACAAGAGATATGCACAAAACGATCAAAAACTGCCCAAAATGGAAAAAAAAATCGGCCGCGCCCTAAGTTCCGCAAAGAGCTGTAAAGTCCCCGTAAATTGGATCTGTAGTGAAATCAAAGAAATCTGGGGCACATGCTACAACAGATGTTTACAAGCTCTGTGGCTGAGGATATTTCTGACGATTCCATATTTAATGAGAATTGGTGCTAAATGCATACACAAGATCTACCGCTGGCAGGGGAGCGGAACAACAATTCCGGGTGTTGCAATCTGGAGTTCTTCATAGAGCATCCATCCTTCGACAATGTCGCACCCATTAAGACTGTGACCATAAGGCTGCAAACATAAGCCTCCCCACCCTCTGCAGTGGCCCTTGGGGATGATAAACCTACTGTGGATGGTGGCAACACTGTTGAAGTATCGATTGTGTATCTTGACTGGTCTACTCAGCTTCCATGGTGCATGTGCTGGAAGACGGGCCCGCAACTGTGCTAAGCCCCACGAGAGTGATGGGCCTCTTGCCATTGAGCGGATAGGCTCTGCAGCAAGTGCATTGAGATGGGACAGCAGGACTGCATCTGCAGCGTTCAGATTCCGCTGCTCAAGCAGTTCCCATTGAACTTGCTTGCTCCGCATGATCAGGGATTTTTCATTCCCAAAGCTTCCCGCATTGACACCTGCCCACCCCAAAAGATCGAGATATGTGAGTCGAATGGGTTACTTGCTCATATTTTGATATCAAAAGTTGTTTCAAATGTTATTAGACACATCATCAGTATTTCCTATATCCCGCCCGTACGGGATTATTTGAGCTCAGAACCGAATGTTCATGTCAAGAAAGGCACACAGTCTCGGGGAGTTGCATTGAGATACAGAGTCTACACTATAGTAAAGCGCTGTGTCCTATATGAGCTAGAGAGATTTTTGTACGGTTGGATCTTCTGTTTCACAGTGGAAGTATGGCTTGCACCAATTGTCAAGGTGTCTTCAGACGATTCTGCTGCATCCCAATCCTCCGACAGCAGCTCCTCTGCAAAGCACCCACCCAAAAGCCGAACCAGATCAGCCTCCTTCCGCCGAACGTCATCGCTCTGATTGAGCATCTCGTCCGAATTGGAACGAGCTCGCAAAAACTGGAGCGTTCCGCGGGTGTGGATTGCGAACGTGCGGTTGTTGGGGCTTTCAATATCTTGGGCTTCCTGGCAGACTTATCCCGTGATAGGGTGGAGAGCGTGGGAACCCCGCACCTTTATGTAAGCTGTGACAAAGCGTGATGTGACCGTCCAAATCTTGAGGTCGAGAACAAAAATTCAATAAATCCGCGCCAAAAAATGTACTTCATAGAGAACAGAAAACTACATAGTTACAGACTGTTTAATCTCTGCTAGTGCATTGTAAGGTAGCATCCTGTGGCTTTTGTATGTCTTTTGTACATAACCCAAATCCTGTCCGGTGCATCCAAGATAATAAACAACATGTGCCAAGTTGACAGGATCCATGAAAGTTTCTACATCAGGAGAAGGTGGCTGTAAACATGTTAGTCTCACAAAAGAATTGAAAATTTTAGGACTGACTGCAATGGGAATTTTCACAGATTCTGTATCTGTGCTTGATTCACTCTCAGAGTCATTCTCAGAGTCTGAGGAAATCTCTGTAATTTCTTTGCTGGATGAGGGCTCTGAGGCTGTCTTTGGAGCCTTCCCTGCACTTCCAAAGAAAGATCGGATGTCTAAGTAGCCCTGCTCTCTCATCTTGGTCTCAGCCTGTTTTCTGTGCTGAGCAGTTTGCCTAGAATGTCCTGTGTAACCTTTTCTCTTTCTCTTTCTCTTTCTTCCAGTCTCTTGCTCTAGCCAATGTTCAGCTTTCTGAGCAGCTTTCTGAGCATCAACCAGGAATTCTGCAAAAGAAGCCAGAGCAGTTTCAGAATTGAGTTCCATGTCTTCTTCATCTTCATTTTCTTCCTGCAGCTCTGTGCATTCTACATCTGGAAGTTCATCACTAAGCAAAGAGTCCCATGAGCCAGGGGTGTCATCTAGAGAGGTGGGCTCCAATTCTGAGAAGGTTTGAGTGAGGGAATCCAATTCCAAAGGTGTTCCTTCTACTTACTAGACGCTATCCTCCCAACGCCGTTGCGCAGTTTGATGGCCGTGACGGCTGATCTCCCACGTCTCGCTTAGGACTTCGACACATGTTTACAAGGCCTCCCGCCTACCTCCCGCCGACTTCTTCGTCGCTGTTGGATTGTTGGGTTCACGATGTAAAGTTATCTAAGCCTCAAATAGAACTGAATATTACGTAAGCTGGCACCACGGTCGAAAGATTCGTGGAATCATGTCCACTCAGTATTTTGATAAATCTGTGGGAAGGAGACACTGCTAGTATTTGTCAAGAATAACCACCGACTTTTGGAATTTTCTTATGGGACCCCCCATGTTCTTTTTCACAAATAGAACATTAGTTCTTTTGTGCTTAGAGTATGGTGCGCGTCGCCTAAACACCACCAAATATATTCGATCAGTGATGCCATCAGTGATGTCTCAAATTGACCGAGTCATAAAATTTTTATTGTACCCCGCGTCCATGCCCCGCAAGAAACAGCACCAGTACGAAGCCGCCGCTAGAGCTCGTGGGGGGCGACACACCACCACTGTTACCCTCAACGACGAGCCCGAGGACCCCCGGTACGAAGAGGAGACTCGATGGACAGGTGGTGTCAATCACTATCTGTCGGATGCTGAGAGCTCTTGGGAAACGGAAGCTGAGCCGGATCCCACACCCCAGCTTCCCAGCGACACCCCGAACGACGCCGAAGACTCGGACTTGGAGCAGCTGGATCTGGATGACGCAGCTGTCGTGGACCGAATCACACGCGAGGAGAATCGGCAAGCGGAGCTTTGGCGCCTCTTGGGTCTGGATATGGCGATGAGCGCGAGTGGGTGGACCAAGGCGGAGACGAATCGCAGCCTCGGACTTGCAGGCCAAACGCGTGAGGGTAATCCAAAGCACGCTTCATCTCGTCGTCCGAAACAAACGCAAGCTCATGGACGCTTCGGCGATGGCTGCCGAGACAAATGGCTTTGCCGTGGGGTGGGGCTCACGTCTTGCTCGGAGTTGGACTGCGGCGTGGGTGAAAAGGCGGGAGCTGCCAGAGTCCGATCGCGGGCGGCATGCCAAAACATGGTCACTGCTGAACGATCCCGAAATAAAGGAGGAGTTGGCGGCGTACCTGCGCAGCAACAAGTGGTCGATGGACCCCGAGAAGCTCGTCAAATATTCGAAATCGACGATGGTGACTGAAGAAATGAAAAGGTTCGTTCAAAATGCAGTCGAGAACGAAATGCCACGCGGTTTGAAGAAATACCTCGACGTCGAGCTCTTCCCGCGCATCGGGTACAAGGTGGCGCGGGGGGTATCATTGGCCACAGCGCGCCGATGGCTCCATGAGCAGGGCTTCGAGTACATGGAAGTCAAGAAGGGCCTTTTTTACGATGGACACGAGCGCCCCGACAACATCGAGTATCGACAAAATGTCTTCATTCCCGCCTTTGACGCCATTCGGCCATACCTGGTGGAATACCAGACCACCAATTTGGAGCTCCAGGTCGAAAAGCCCCCGCTTAAACCAGGTGAATTTTGGTATGTTCTTACGGCGCACGATGAGATGACGGCGCAAGCAAACGACGCGGAGAGTAAGGTCTGGGTTCACGAGGGGGAGATGCCGATTCGTAAGAAGGGGGTCGGGAGGGGGATCCATCGCAGCGATATCATTTGTTCCACCCATGGTCACATCGAGGATGCGGGTGAAGGGATGGAGTATGGAAAGAATTACGACGGTTATTGGGATGGCGAGAGGTTCGTCATACAGGTATGCTTCTCTGTGGTTCAATCATTCGAAGCTCATGCAGTTGCAGTTGGAGAAAAAAACTATCCCGGCCTTCGAGAGACAACATGACCGCAACATATACCGGGCTTGCTTTTTTATCGACAATTCACAGGGCCATTGCGCATATGCAGTTAATGCCCTTGTCGTTACTCGCATGAATTGGCGCCCAGGCGGTAAGCAGGCCATCATGCGGGACGGCTGGTTCATGCGGGATGGCCAAAAGATCATCCAAAAAATGGTATTACCTGATGGACAGGCGAAGGGGATGAAGCTCGTCCTCGAAGAACGCGGTCTCCTCCGGCCGTCTCTCAAAATGAAATGCGACACTGGCAAATGCGATGGCACCCACCTCTGTTGCGGCCGCGCAATCCTCAGCAACCAGCCTGATTTTCTTGAGCAGAAATCACTGGTCCAAGAAACGATCGAGCGCCTCGGGCACCGCTGCATCTTCCTCCCCAAGTATGGTAGGGGACGCGACTTCATGTCAAGTCGCAATTTTGCAAATTTTGGGCCGAAAGTAGGCGCAAACGACAGGAAAATAACATGTTTCTATTCAAATTTCACGTTTCGGACTTTGGGTATATAGTCACGTGACCAACCCGCCAAATCTCGGCAGGTGCAAATTTTTTCAAGTATGTGTTTTGAGCCCGTTTAAAATACGAGAAAAAAAAATGCGGCTGCTCGGCGGGCTCAATATCCCGGGAGGTAACTCCTCGGTGCTCTTTGTACATCTTGGCAGCAAACTCAGCTACAGCTCCTGTTGTGCCATGGTGATAAATATCAAGATATTGATGTACTCGTCGGAAGAAGCGACAGATGGATATCAGTGGGCACATGTCAAGTGCTTCCTGGAGAATCCGCTTCCTATGCTCGAACTTGCTGTTGCTTTGCTCGTGGAAATAATTCTTGCACCACCCCCCAAAATACTCAATGGGATTGAGCTCTGGGTGGGAGGAAATGACACTCGTCGCCCACCTCCTTGATAATCTGCAGCCAATCTGCGGCGCAACTGTGGCGGATTGAGCAGGTAGTTCAGCAATCTGTGATCTAATCCACGCACCTTTTCGAGCAGATACGGCTCGTTCTTGAAGTCACAATGAAGCTGTTGAAACATTTGGGGCGTGCCATAGTCCTGTTCGCGAGGTCGAGGGCTGGAAGTTGTGCTTGTTTGACTTACACGTGACCCATCACGTGACCCAAACCCGCCAAATCGGCTCTCAAAAAATCGATTTACGATTTTAAATTTTTGACCCATACAATGTCTTCTAGCTACCAATAGCTGCTCAAATATGCATTAACAGAGTTTTCGAACAATATCTGACCTCGCTATTAGGGTTGCAAGTTCGATGCATCAAAGTTGTCACGAAGTCACGTCCCCTACCATACCACTGCGAACTCAACTTCATCGAATTTTTTTGGGGCGCGGTGAAGCGGTATCTCCGTGAACATTGCGACTACACTTTTGAAGGGCTTCGTTCTCGTATGCCCGACGCTCTCCGGTCCGTCGGCATACAGACCATTCGAAAATGGGAACGGCGTACGTACAGGTGGATTGATGCTTACAGACAGGGCTTAGACTGTGGCTACCGGCAATTCCACGGGAATTTGATCGCATCACCGTGCACGTCCCAATTCGGAATCCCTGCCAAATCGTCAGTCTCCACGGATGTACCTGGTATAAATTCAACCTGGCACCCTGCCACACAGTTCTTTTCTTGTAAAATCCCTAAAATTCATTCTACATGTATTCTCCATGACAGATTTTTAATGTTCACGATGTAGAGCAAATTGTGATTTAAATGACTTGTTATTTCCACGAAAATTCCCAATCTGTTCTGGACAATACATACAAAATCATTAAAAACAGGGTTTTAGCCCGATTCCAGACCGAAATCGGGTGCGGGCGAGTGTGGGCCAGGTACATCTGGATTACGGTGATGAAGGCTCTGCAAACACAGGCAAACAAACACGTCGCGCTCACCTTTTCGTCTCTTCTGCTCGCCTCCACGCGCCATCGGCCTGGAACGGCCATGGTACGCGAAGATGGATCCCTCCGCTTCTATGGGGTAAAATGAAAGCGACTGGCATATCGCAAATTCGGTCAAAGAGTCGACTAGTTCCGAAGGGACTTGAAGTCCAGATGCGGAAGTCCCGGACTTCCGCATCTGGAATACCGAAGGCCAAATCGGGTGCCAACGGGCGCGGGAACCGAGATACTCGGTACGGGTATCTCAGGGACGCAATTTCCAGGCGTGGCCAGATTTTAGAACACGTCGCAGCGGGCCTGAGTAGCATTGTTGAGGAAGCCGCGCCAGAAGAGGTGATTTCCGACCAAATGGAGGTTGATGATGGGGGTTTTGACAGTGAAGAGGAGTACTATGACAGGCAGAATTTATTTTGAGGTAGATACTACATGAGTTGAGGCAAATTAGGAGCAGTAGTAGCGGAGGAGAGCAAGTCGAAAGACATTTGCCGTCGAATTCTCGGCAATCAGCTTACTAAGCGCACGATTTCAGAACCGCGGTTGCCGGTAGCCATAGACTGTAAGGACGCGCAGCTACAGGTGAAAAAGTTCAGCTCCCGACAGTACAAGTCTCATAGACGGGTCGGAGTGCGCATCGGGCAGGCGATGGATGCGTAGGGCGGGGGGCGGGAATATACACGTGATCTTATCTATTGATCGCATCACTGATGTCTCAAATCGCTCGAGGAAAAAAAAAAAAATTTGTCAATATTGAGCCGATTGAAAATCGCCCTTGAGCGATTGTTCTACTACCTAATCGGAGTGTTTTTGCTACAGGATCAGAGGTGGGAAGTTTTTCCCGGCATGCCATAAATTTCGTTTATATTTGGTGGTGTTTAGGCGACGCGCACCATAGCAAAAATGTCGCGAAAAACGTGACTTTTTTAGTCATTTATACTGAGTCACTGTTCCGAGTAGCCGTTAGCGTGGCAAGAGGGAGCCAGTCATTTCTTGACTTCGTATACTGTGTCGCATATCCAATGGAATCAAAGCCATTGTCTGCTCCCTCCAGTGCCTCACGGAAAGCATCAAGAGTTATGGGATCAACTCCCAGGAACTCGGACGCGTCCTCCGGATCTGGCTCTCTGGATGCGCCCACCTCCGTGGGAGCATTCTCCTTGTTTAGGTTTTTTGCTGCTCGCTTCTCCCGTGCCTTCATTTTGTCGCGCTCCGCGCAGGCTCGACAATTCGACGCGACGTGAAGCCCCCCTCCGCCAAATTTAGCCTTCCAATTTTCAGCTGTAAGCTCCTTCTCTTGACGGCATTTGCCACATTTTCGCGTTTCTTCCATCACAAAGTCGCGAGACGCGTCGAAGAAGACGGGTGACACAGAAGACTGAATGCGCGCTCTGTCACAATAGCAGCTGATGTGACAGCGTGATGATGCCACCAAATATTCAATTTTCATTCAAATTAGGATTTTTCTCTTCATTTTCTTTTCCTTTAGAATACATATCCATCATCGGCAACTCCGACGCCCGAGCGTGTGCTGACAGGAGAAGCACCGTGGAACCAGAGTCTGTGCTACTTTGTGCCAGGCTTGCAAAGTGATAACCTTCAGCCCATTCTTTCAGAAGAATTCCAAGAAAGTGCTGACAAGGCCAACAAAGAATCCCGCTCAAGCCCGGACTGATTGAATGCAAGGTTCCTCCGCATTTGTTCCTCGACCAATATTCGGACACGTGACACCCTTGCCTGATGCTATTCTGCCGTCCATATAAAGCCTGGTTCAGAGCGTACTTATACTCAATCCACCATCTCTGTAAGCAAAGTCTTTAAGAAAATAAGTATGTGTGTAAATCATATGTAATAAGTACGAAGTTTTGCCGGGTAACGTCACGGCCTCACCCCCCAAGTATATTGAGCACAAAATTATTGAGGGAAACCAATTCACGGCCCAGCGGTGAAATGCTAACCGAGCAAAGTGAAGTCTGAATTAAAAGATACATCCCTGCTGAGTTAGACATTTCCTCGGAAGTGATGTGTCAAGCTGTCGATGGAAGCATGGATCGACGAGAACGAGATCAGTCTTCCTCATCTCTACGCGGTGCTAGGGATATGGGCAGAGGAACAACTATGTACGATACACCCCCCTGATCCATGAGATCACCATGCCCCTCTCGAGCTCCCGCATCCCGACTAAGGCCATTACTCCGTGTTGGTTTCTGTATTCGTCGAGAAACTTCATCAATCTTCCTCTGGCCCCAACCGTGTAAACCCCCCTATCCTTCAGATCAGAATCATCAAATGTTAACATTTCATCCCATGGAATTCCTTCGAAGCAGTTGCTATACTTGTGAAGCCTTTTAGAGCAGAGCCTGTCTGTCAAGCCTTTTAAGCGCCGCTTTTGGCTCCTCAGCACCAGAACTTCGGTAAGAGGATGATGAAGCGGTCCGTCAGCCGCTTGTATGTATAATGATTATTTGACGGTGTTTCATTAGCCTGCTTGCCCCCCCCCCCCCTATCCCTTGACAAGAGACCGGCAGCCTGGTAAACTCCAAGATCGGGTCCCGTTCACCGAATATATATATAATGCTCTGCGCCGTATCTTTTGTCGCGCATGCTTTTGCCCACTTTGAAAGTGGGGACTTTATGTTCTCTAATACCTCAGCCACCGAAATTCGGAAGTAGGAACCACAGCTTGGATGGGCCACAAGGGATCCAAAATCTGCAGATTGCGTAGGAGAAGCATTTCTACCTTTCTGCAATATCCTTGGAGCCCTTCATCCTTTAACACCACAAGTGATTACAATCAAGGGCAAGTCCCTGATTGCTTCGACAAACCACTTCCGCCTTTACCACGCGTCGTGGACCGACCGCTTCCGAACGCTCTAATTCCCAGGTATTTATAACAGCTACAACGGTTCTTCAGCTACAGATGCTTCTCCAGTCAATGAGATTCCAAGAATTGAAGAGATTCCTGATGAAGGAGATCCGCCGTATACAAAGGAAAAAGAGCCGGAACCGTGCCGAGAATCATCCAGAACCAGCTCAGAAACTCCCTTCAACAAATTCGCCCATCCGTCAGATATTGACCCCAACCTCATCGAGATAATTGGCCGGTTTGAGATCATGGACGAGTATGACCCTGCAGATTGCTCCGACCTTCCAGGCGATCCCGGGGATGACTCTGATGAAGATGATGGGGCGGATGACACCGAGATTCAGGAGATTTCCCAGCTGGAACTGTTTGTCGAGACTCTGAAACGAGCCCAAGAGATTGCCGTGACCCGGGAGCGAGAATTGGAGAAACAGCGGAAAAGACCACACAAGTATACCGGGAACTCAAAGAGAACCAAGGAGAGGCAGAGGAAGATCAACCGCGACATGAAAGCGAAAGGATTTCTGTCTGTTGCGGCTTTCTTCGGCCACATCAAGAACAAAATCAGCAACAGAGGCAGCCCCAGCGCGCCGAGTCCTTCCGAGCTGGAAGTCCCAAACTCTGGACTCAAGGGGCCTTTGGCAGCTCAGGAGACTTCAGATGCAGATGGCGACGTAGGCGGGCGCAGTGAGGATCCAGATGGTGGAAGGGAAAGCAGAGGAAGCACACGAAGTGATGAAAGTCAAAGTGCTGACGAATCGGAGGCCGACGAACCGGAAGTTGATGCAGCTGTGAGTGGGAAACAATTTGACAGGCATGTCGAAACTGACATTCAAATCAGACAACATCTGAGAACATATTACATAAATGATCCTGCGGCGTTCGCACGCCAAAAGGTGGTGCAAATGCTGGAAGATCTCCGTGCAGGCAGGACCCCGAAGGACGACAGTCTCGCAACATCATCAGACCTCGCTCTAGATCAATTACACTACAAAGATTTTCCTGCCCTCTGCCGTGCACGAGCAACACTGGAGATCAAGAGCAAAGACAAAACAATTGATGTCTTTTTCCGTGCGAGGATCACTGCCATGCTCGGCAGCTCGAATTTGTACCTGAACTCCGAACTTTCATACACCTGGCGGCAGGCATCCCTCATTGTTTCGGGGTCGCAAGGACACGGAGTCAGCCACGCCAGAAATATTCGGACTTGGCTCCACGCGTTTCTTAGTCGAGGAGTTTTCCCCTTCCATCGATTGGGTGCTTTCCGAGCCACAGTCCTCGACGACGAGGATTTCTCTCTACCAATTCAGTTGCACCTTCAAACCATTGCCAAGGACGGTTACGTTCGTGCGCAGGACATCGTGGATTTTATTGCGAAATCGCCGGACATGCAGGACCTAATGGAGAAGTCGGGTGCAAAACGAAGATCTATTTCTATCCGGACGGCACAGCGGTGGCTTCATAAAATGGGTTGGAGATTTGGGAAGAAGAAGAATGGCATGTATATTGATGGCCACGAGCGCCCAGATGTGGTGGAGTATTGCGAAGGGTTTGTTGCAAGGTGGAAGGATTATGATAAGCGGATGAATATCTTCGACAATGATGGGGAATTCGAACGGGGGCCGCAACGTGACGAAAAACCAGGAGACGGTCCGATTCCACCCGACGGCCGACTTTTCAAGCTGATTTTGGTCACACACGACGAGTCGACATTTTTCCAGAATGATCGCAAGAAGAATTGTTGGAGTCACAAAACGGACAAGCCAACACCGCAGAGGAAGGGTGAGGGGGCCTCGATCATGGTATCGGATTTCTTGACCACTGATTGGGGCCGTTTACGGGACGAGGACGAGTAAGCACTCCAAATTTCGGCCTGGGATATTATTGATCTCGTGTACAGCGAGGCCCGGCTCATCTTCAAAGCGGGAAAAAACAGGGATGGATATTTTGATTCCGACGACATGCTAGAACACAGTCCCAGCATTCTACCAACGAGCGCAGCTGTTTGGGCCCGACAACGCCATGGTCCGGGTAACAGCCCACATCGACGATGGCTCCTCGCGAAACTGCATGTCATTGGCGCGATGGCAGCGCTACGGGCACTGCCTTCAAAGCCCATTGCTGCCGGCGACCCAGAGGCTGAGCGTGGCGGACGGCAAGACAATCTGGCCATATGGCCGATGGCAGGGCGAAGTGGCCGTCGGGGGCGTACGGGTAGCAGCGTGGTTCGAGGTCTTTGAGTGTGGCGAGGCCTTCGACATCATCTTGGGCAAGCCATGGCTCCACAGCGTGCGAGCAATCCATAACTACGAAAGCGATGAGATCCAAATTCGTGCGGAAGATGAGGAGGCAGTCCTACAGAACGAGCCTGCGAATGCGACGGAACCGGAGCCCATGAATGCAAACGCGACTGGGGTGAGAACCGTGGGCGATGAAGGGCGAGAGACTGAAGGAATCCAAGACGAGGACACGGCAAAAGACGCGGTCACGATAGAGGAGCAATGGCGGCTGGATGAGCTGGACCGCATCGCGCGGAGGAACGTGAAAGAGCGCGCTCGGAAGGCAGCACAGCTGAATAGACGAGCTGAGCAACCGTTACCGTTCCCTGGACTGGGATACTCACCGCCTCCAAGAACAGACCCAAAACCACGCGAACCTCGCCGTTTCCCAATCGCACTGGTCACACCAGCAGCGGTAGTGCAAGGATCAACGGGGGACGTCCCGAGTGGGGTCTTCAAGCGTCCCAAGGCACTGCGAGACGAAGAGCGTCAATTGGAGGAGGAATACACACGGGTTAGCATGGTACAGGCTTACGCACCATGGGCGGAGACCAGATTCGCTGAGTACCTTTCCATTGACCCCATGCCCGATACTGAGAATGAGCCCGAGCTTGTACACGAAAATGTGGACCTCTCAAGCAAAACTCGGCCACTAGACTGGCAGCAGCGTGCAAAACAGCTCCGGCAGACAGCAAATCGTCTCTGGAACGACACCATAGCTGCGGCACAACGCTCCAGGGCCAAAGACGGCTCGATCCCGGAGGAGCCGAAGGCGGCAGCGGCGGACTTGCGACGCCAGCGAGACGAGGAAGATGCAGAGAGATGGGCGCTCCACCGGCGCCTAAAGGCAGTGAGCGAGATCCTGCAGGTGGACCACAGGATAGCAGGCACGGAGGAGCAATTGAGGTCGCTTGTAACGTCCGAGGTGCGGATAAAGAAGCTGCGTAACAAGCTGGACGAGATGAGGACAATGGCGAAGGAGAGCGTCGAAGAGACGGCCGATAATCCCGAGACGGCCGACGTCCACGTAATCGGTGACGTTAGCGCGGCGGAATTCAAGCTCGACCGCGGCACCAATAACACGATGCGCGCGACAGACCCATTCAACGAAGCGAGAGTCCAGGACATCCTCAGCAAGATCCAAATCGGCACAGATATCACTGAGGAACAACGAGCTAAGCTTACATCTCTCATACGGGAATACGCTGATGTCTTCGCGTTATCCATGTCAGAGGTATTCTACGTGGATTGGTGGAAACACCATCTCAATATTGATCCGACAATCAAGCTACCAACACGCATGTCCCAACGCCCACTTACCGAGAAGCAGAAGAACTGGTTTTACGACATCCTCGACGAGATGGAAGAATCACATGTCATCCAGCGGGTACCAGGCGAGTTTTTAAAATGTTTGAACAGTACAAACCTCGCACCGAAAGAGGCTGGAAAAACAGGTATTACCCGGACGGAAGTTCTGCGCAAGGTCAATGCCGAATGCATCAAGAATGGTCTGCCCCCATTTTGGGAGGAAGTCCGCCAACCCGGCGAGACCGACGAGGCTCTGCTTGAGGCTGTGGAAAATATTCCCGGGACACCACCGATTGCGACTAAATGGCGAGTTTGCCACGCGTTCACGGCGGTTAACAAAGCCACCCAAGTTCCACCATTCCCACACGGCGATTTGAAGTCAAAGCACGAATTTGCAGCAGGTCATAGGTGGGCGAGTGTTATTGATTTCGCCGCGGGCTACTACGCCGTTCCCTTAGACGATGAATCCGTACCTTATACGGCATTTTATGTGGAGGGCCGCGGATACTTCGTGTACTTGCGTATGCCCTTTGGGCTGACAGGTGCCCCATCAACGTTCTGTGAGATGGTCGCAATCGCGCTGGACGATATGATTGGGAGAGAGCTCGTCAATTGGATGGATGATATTTGTCTACCAGGTGATGTGTTCGAAACGAAATTGGCCAACTTGACCAAGTTCTTCCAGCGTTGCCGGGATAAAGGATTATCATTGTCCCCCTCAAAAACAAAGCTCTTTTTCACAGACATATTATTCGCAGGTGCAGTGGTGGGACCGAATGGCCTCAAACCGAATTTGGACAAAGTCGGTGCCGTTGCGAACTGGCCAGTGCCCGAGAACGTTGCGGACCTGATGGGATTTCTTGGTCTAACGAATTATTTTCGCCGCATGATCGCTGACTACGCCCGAATCGCAGCTCCATTAACCGATTTGACTCGCAACGTGGAAGTCCAATCAGCGGGCAGCAATTGGAGAGTTCGAAAGGGCGCATACAAACGTGCCTTGAAGACGACTTCAATTAAGCACAAATGGGGCGAGGATCAACAAAAAGCCTTCGTTACACTGAAATGCCTGCTTTCACAGGAACCCTTGCTGAAAACGCCCCAATACGATGGCCGGGTGTTCCGGGTTACTACGGATGGCTCGGGCGAAGGCTTTGCCGGATTTCTGTCGCAGCAGTTCCCATTCATCAATAAAGAAGGGAAAGAGGTTCTACAGTGGCACCCGATTGCCTACTGTTCCAAACGCACGTCCACCAGCGAAGCTAAGTATGAGCCCTTTCTTCTGGAATTTGCTGCACTGAAATATTCTCTCGACGAATTCGAACCGTATACCTACGGTTCACCGATCGAGATTGAAACCGACTGTCAAGCCCTGCGTGATTGCCTGGTCCGCGAGCGACTCAACACGCACCACAGCAGATGGAAGGAATCAATTTTGTCGAGGAATATCATCGACATTCGCCACCGGCCCGGCGTCGAGAACCCAGTTGCGGATGGATTGAGCCGAATGTGGTCCGCACGTAAACGCACACCAACTGATGGATCTGGCTGGTCTGTCCTTGCAGACTGGGAGTCTCGGAAGGGAATCGTCCGTGATATATTCACGGTATCGGACTCGAACACGATGAGCCATCCACTCCAGGTCCAATTTGCTGATGATATGTTTTTTGCACCAATAGTAGAACATTTGTTAGGCCATACCGCGGGCACGACCATTAGCGAGCGAAAACGTGCAGCTCACCGGGCAGCAGGCTTTATGATCGAAGATGGTAAACTCTGGCGTGTTGCTGACTCGGCAGCACGACGCGTAGCCAGGACAGAGTGCGTTCCAGCCGCACAGGGCTTCGAAATTGCACTGGAGGTCCATGCCGCGAACGGGCACTTTAACGTTGACAGCACCAGACTGAAATTATCGGATCGCTATTTCTGGCCCGGGATGAACACAGATTGCCGCCAGGCGATGCTGGAGTGCCCGCAATGCAAAAGTTTCGGACCAACGACCCTCAACTCGCTCCTCCAACCTATACGCCGCACCCAACCGTTCTCCTTGATCGCGGGCGATTACTTGTCCCTACCGCTCGGAAAGGGCGGCTTCAAGAATGTCGGACTCTACATCGACGTATTTTCGCATTTTGTTTGGGCAACAAAACTGAAATCTGCAGGCAGTGCCAAAACCACAATTTTTTCTCTCCACCGAATTTTCCATGACTTCGCGGTTCCGGATTCGTTTATTGCGGACGGCGGCAGCCACTTCAGAAACAAGGACGTCGATGAATTTTGCGCCGCCAACAACGTCCAGCACATGACGACGCCATCATACTCCCCGTGGGTCAATGGATTAATCGAGGGGAGTAACAAAATTCTTTTGGGCATACTCAAACGTCTTTGCGCCCCAGACCATGATTTCGACGAGGGGACGGTGAAACCAGAAGATATCCCACAAAACTGGCCCGACCACCTCGACGAGGCCATACGCCAGATGAACGACAGAATTCTTCTCGCGCTGAAGGCGAAACCACGCGAGCTCCTTTTCGGCAGGTCCTTTACGCCAGAAAATACCACTCCCACCAACCTCCAACCCACCGCGGCGTCCGACGCCGACATTCATTTTGCCCTCGCAGACTCTCTGCGGTGGAATGCTCACCTTCTCTCCCTCCAACGAGCTGAGCAACAAAAATCCAGTTTTGATGCTAACGCCAAAATTGTCGAGGTATGTACTGTCTCTTTGATTAATCGTAAGCCAGCTCAAATGCACTCTCGTAGATAATCCTGCTCCTAAACGGAACACATCGACAAAGCCTAGTGCGCCTCATGTACTGACACTCTTCATGTCTTGACTGACCGCTTTATAGAACGTCACCTGCCTCTCGACATCGACAACGAGGGGGAGGGTCTTCGTGGACAAAAGATGCGTCCCGCAGACACCACCAAGAAGCCTGTGACGGTCAAGCCAAAAAAGGTTACAGAGATGGAAAAGTGTATGTTCTTATTGTCTGAATGAGCCGCACAACGCTCTAATACTATTTCAGCGAGAACTCTCAAGGCCGCAGCAGCGTTGGCCAAACCCCCATCTGTGCTTGCCTGATTCTAACATAAACGACAACATGGACAATCTGTGGGAGACTGATACAGAATCTGACATGGAGTCAGACAACTATTTCGAGGCCTGGGAAGCGCAGCCCAAGCCACGGACGTATGACGAGCGTGAAGAGAGGCGGCTTGAGAAGCAGGAGAAGGCCACTGCCAAGTGCCGAGAATAGAGAAGGCGGGGCATTGAATAAAAATGCAGGTGCGTTTCTTTGCTATGGAATTTGAACGTGGGGTTAATCACCACTTTCAGGCACTCACAGGGAAGCACAAAATTACTCCCAGAGTTGAAATTCATCCTGGCGGATGGATGGAAAGCCTGCCGTAATCGCCGCCTTCCCTATGCGCCACAGAACTCCGTCGTCCCTAGTTGCCCCAGATACGCTTCATATAGGTGGCCCAGCGCACGTAGAAAATGTTGCCAATGTGAAGAAGACCAGGCCGATAACAAACTACTTCTCCTCGAAACCTGCTGTCACATCCACGTCCACTCCATCGACTACACCTGCTTCCTTGAACTCGGTGCCCGTCTCTGACCCCACACCCTCCGCTTCCACCTCTCGTATTATCGATGTTGATCTCCTTGTGGACGACGTAGGATTCGATTCAGATCTACCTCCACACCCGATGGATTCAGATCCGCGCGGTGCTCTGTTGAGTCGGCTACGCATTGCAATATCGACGATACCATCCACGATCCCCCTGGGTTGTGATACCGACCATCTCGCATCATTCTCTGTCAATCCTGTGACGCTGGTCGGGCCTGGTCAGGATCCGTGGGAGGATGTGGTACACGGAGTAATTGACGCGATTATGTATGATGGTGGGCGATCGAAGGATACCGTGCAGCTGTCCCAAATCATACGTCGGGGGGAATTGGGCATGACTGGCTTTGCAAACTGGGTCGAGAGCTGTTTTTTTGAGCTCGGTATCCCGTTGGGTATGCTGGAGCCTCGAATCGATCGTATCATTCAAGCCATGGTCCTACTGTACGTCATTCCAACATATTTATATTGCGGGTATTGATAACCCTTGTAGCGGTGCGAGCACCGTTATCGAACCTCTCGTTCCCCGTGTTGCACCTGCTCCTCTGCCGCGAGCGAGTCCGATGAAGACCAAGACCATCTCCTCTGCCGTTGGTTGCCCTGGACAAGACTTGCCGTTGAAAGAGGGGGCACCATCCTTCCTTTCTTATCCACTGGCCCTCCACGCCGAACGCGATCTTCCGTGGAATGTGGAATTCGGTCTCCAGCTCATCATTCGATCCCACGAGTGTAAACGACAGGTCGAAGCGACCGGTGTATGTTTCCCCTGCGAGAAACTTTTGCGAAACCACATTATCAAGGGGATCATTCAGCGCAACGAAACCGGCATTAACCCCGGCACTCGCTTCTCCTACCTGACCGTGGACGACGCACAGACCCTCCTGCGCAAAAAGAATTCGCAAGTCAACAGTTTGAAGTTGGTGGGCCTGACTCTCAGCCAGACCTTGCTTGTCCGAGCAACCCATCTTGCGGCACATTCCCGCTTGCAACTCGCGGTCAGCCGTGGCGATGTTCCACGCATCCACAGCAGTGTATCGAACTGCATGAAGAACGGAGACAGCATCTTCACCTGCATCGAGAAAGTTGGTCGCGCTGCCGACGAAAATTTCAAGGATCGAAGTTATACTCGGGAGGAACATCAACTGTTATACCTCCTTCTGAAGCTTGGTGGTCACGCCGCCGCTGACCTGGGCCACCGATGCCTTGGTTTGCCTTCCATCAGCGCCACCAAACGGCACGTTGGCTCCACACCTCTTATTGCATCCCCCCGAGCTCCGACGAGGGAAGAAATGCATCGCAATCTTGATATCGCATTTCGTACTCCCGTTCCACCTCCCCACGACGGTTCGATTGGACCAGGCTTTCAGATTATGGTGGACGAGATTAAAGTCGAAGGGAGGATGCGATGGGACCCGCGCTCCAACATGATCTTGGGATTATGTCGGGAACATAGCGCGAACTTTGAGCTCGAGTTCCTCGGATAG
This sequence comes from Mycena sp. CBHHK59/15, assembly GCA_029204085.1. Taxonomy (NCBI): domain Eukaryota; kingdom Fungi; phylum Basidiomycota; class Agaricomycetes; order Agaricales; family Mycenaceae; genus Mycena; species Mycena sp. CBHHK59/15. The sequence goes on from JARGXW010000410.1 coordinate 62,186, forward strand.
AACAGGCGGAGGCTCTTCACGCCGGACTGGCGAATAATGACATCCATCTCGCGAGTGAGGTACGCGTAAACCTTTTTATATTCGAACAATTCTCACATGTATTATCAGGCTACCGTCATCGCCGTGAGTTCATTCTCGGACATTCCCGTTCGCAACATTGCCCATCCTTTTGTTGTGGCACCCACTTGTAAACGTGAAACGACGGACGGCCAGAAAATCCTTCTGTCCTCTGCTCGTGATGCAGTCAACGCGAAGGCCAGCCGTATCGGTGGTCGCCCGCATTGTATTTCATCCGACAGTGATGCTAAACGTCGGAACGCTACCTTACTCTTCACCTTCACTCACGAGCTCGATCGTAAAATTGTTCAAAAAACTGGGCGACCTTCCGCTATTCGATTATCACTGCGGTTCTGATGATCTCACGGGGAACATCGACCTCAAACACATATTCAAGCGCTTTCGAAATACCCTGATTCGCCTGCTCGCCACTACGATCGACGGCGTAGTCCTCACTCCGCAACTCATCAAGCAGCACCTCCTCCGCGATAGTAAGCTCTCGCCCCAGCGAATCGACAAAATATTGGCCCCCAACGATCGTCAGGATATCAAGCTCATGTACGACCTCTTGAGCGCCCTCGCTGTTCTTCCTGAGGCCCGGGAGACGGACACTCCTGCTTTCAGAAACAACCGCCGTGTTCGTGTCTTCTTGGCGCACTCTACCGTCACATGCTCGAGGCATACACCAACGTCAATCTTTCGCTGCACGAGCAACTGGTGCATATCAGCGCAGCCATGCACCTCATGATGGCTATATATCAGAAGGAAGGAGGGCGATTTGTCCCATCCCAAACTTACTTCGATTTCATGACGGCCGGCAAGAACATATTTTTCTGCGTTGCGAAAACGCAGCTTGATGACCCGTCCGGGAAATTCTGGATCATTCTCCTCGGTACAGACGCCCTCGAGACAACCTTTGGGAAGGTTCGCACGATCACTGGAAACGACAGTAATACCGATGTAGCGCAATTAGCCAGCCGAATCACTGCCGCCGTTCAATGCGACAACATACTGGCAGAACATCCGGAGTGGGCTCGTGATCCGCGTCGACTTCGTTGGCCAGTTTGGCAGGACGTCGCTGGCGATGTTTCTGCAAAAATCGATCATATCAGTCCACGTTCCTGGTTAGGCGATACCTCCGTCGCAAAAGTCTCGACCAAGACCACCTGGATGAGCGGCAGAGAGATCGCTGAGAGGGAGCTACTCTCCGCGTCCTGGGTACCCTCCTTTAAATCCATGGAGGAGACGGGGGGCTTCAATATTTTCTGTCCGTTCGGTAAGGGTAAAATGGTTCTCCTCACTGCACCGGAGGAGTGGGAGGCCCACGAGAGAAGCGAAGATGACGATGAACGCGATGTCGAACAGCTGACAGCCGAGATGATCGCCGCTGCGAACACCACGTCCGAGGCTGCACCACCCGCCGATTCTGATACCCCATTTCTCCCAGATTTCGACGATCTTGCGCAGGAAGCAGTAACTAACCTCGAGCCGGCGCCAACACAAGCTCCCGAGGCCTATCTGCATCATTGTCTCCAGTGATACTCTGGCTGTTTTTCCGTCCCACAAGAAGGACCGTATCAATTTTCCGAGTGTGTCCTCAATGTCCTTTGGCATCCCTTGAGCTCGGGTCAGGTATTGTGTTCGACCTCCAATTACCATACTAATGATGTGGCGCTTCCCTTCCAGAGTCGGGTGTGTGGCTTGCCAACACATGAGATCGGTATTAATTTTTTCTAGGACAGAAGGCCATGGTGTGGTGTAAGGGATGTTATTGCCAATCCATGCACCTAGCATGCGGCAGCTCTCACCGTCAGGCACAATTCTAACAGTTGTGTTAATGTCACCAATGGGGGAGTGATCGTTGATTCATCTTTCTCCTATGACTTTCTGCCGATAGGTGGACCTCCCAAAGGGAAGGAGCACTGTTTTATGCTCATTGAATTTTGCAGTGGATGCGGCACACCAGAGGCATAGAATGCTCCACAGAGTCTCGATGGAATCAGTGGATTTCAAGTAGATTGTGGTGTCATCAGCAAAAAGTGATACCACTAAAGTCTTATTTGTTCTGGGAATGACTACTCCCTCAAGATTAGATTTTCGCAGCAGGCATGCAAGGGGCTCAATAGCCAGATTGAATAATAAGCAGGAGAGGGGGTCACCTTGCCTCACACCCCTGGTAACGACATATGGATCACTGAGTTCGCCATTGATCATCACTATAGTTTTTGTGTCAGTGTACAGACTTTGGATTATCTTTGAAAATTTGGGAGGGAACCGCATACTGACTGAGGCCAACAACTTTCAGAAACTTGGGGGTAGAGGGCCGTGGCTGCGCCCGGCAGGATCTCGTACTTATCTTTTTTCCCATCATGCTCCCAAATCCACCCGGACACACACGACAAACCCGGAAGTCATCGGAATCCAATGTAAATTGATTGCCGAAAATATTGTTTTTTTTTTTAATCAAGCCCACTTCTTGCATTCAAAAAATATGAAATAGAGTGTATTTGCACCGCCCATTTCTTTTCAATTGCCCTCGAAGCTAACACGCCCGACGCTGTCCAAGGTCATGCGCGGGTTTGTCCTGCCATATCGCCCGGGTGATGCGCTTGGGCCGACCCCGCTCTGGGTGCAACACTGGTGCTGGTGTTGCGCCCGGATGACCTGTTCCCTCTGATGGGCTTTAATGGCGCTGTGCACAATGCCAAGTGCCAGCTCCTCGCCCCCGAGTCGCCCTGCCGCTGGTGGATGTATCGGACGACGAGGACGGCTCCCTGCCTCCTGACCTCCCAAAGCTCGAAAGCGAGCCCGAACACGTCCCCGATGAAGCCGTCTGGGTGGCCGCGCAAGAGCAGTTTGCCGAGTACTCACGCCTGCACTACCAAAGCCTCACCAAGGAGAATGTCGAGGCAGCACGCAAGGCCCTGCAGGAGATGAAGATGCACGACAGCCCGCATGTGCAGCACTACGCCGACGCGCCGCTCATGTATGCCATCAGTAGCCAGAGTCGTATGTTTCGAGATTGGTAAGCTACCGTCCTTCGTTTCATTTCCCCCTGCTGACAACTTCGCAGGGACAGAGCCTTCACCGCTTTCAAGAAAGCACTGGGAGCAGAGCTCCTTTGCACGTACGACAAGAAGGAGGTTCATGCCTTCATCGAGGACGAAGCGGCGCGCATGAGGGCCTAGGCGTCGTTGCGTAGCGTAAATCTGGTGTCTGCTTCCTTGCCTCGTACTTATCGTAGTCTGTATGGGGGTGAATGGTTATATTTTTTGGTTTCAATTTTCTTTGTGTTACTGGGTCTGGGTGAAGAGGGAGTTGCAACAACTGAGCAACATGAAATGAGAACCAAAAAAATGCGACATGTACTTGAGTTTTGGTAGAGGTGATTGAAAGACTTTGTATAAGAGTTACTCCAGAGTCGCAATCAAAATAGAAAATAAGAAATAAGAAATAGATTTCCGTGATGTGATCAAGATGTGTTACCCATGTGATGTGTGACTACCCCCGCCTCCCACGCTTTTCGCTTGCGCCAGCGCGGGAAAGAAGCGTGGCCCCCGCCGCAACAAGGCCGATGGAAGCGACGACGAGGAGGACGAGAATGCCGACGACGACGATGACGAGGAGGAGGAGGAGGAGGAGGAGGAGGATGAGCAGGAGCCCGCCATCGCATCAAAGTCGCGCAATGGGGCCCCTGCAGCCACCACCGACTCTTCCTCCACCTCCATCCCCGCCGCCCTCGTGAGGATTTCCGGCGAGCCTGTGCCAGTCGGCATAGATGGGCTTCCCCTCTGCGGTGGATTCGACCCGACCATATTCAACCCGAACACATTCGACTTCAGCCACCTCTCCGACATCGACCTCGCGGGGCTCCAGAGCCTGGACTTCAACAGTATTGACCTCAACTTCGGCAGCAACGACGTCGGCCTCGGGGGGGCGCGTTCGGCTTCCCCATGCACTTCGACGCTGGCCACTTGGTCCTGCCCGCCCCCACCCTCGCGAGCGCAGCCCGCGCAGGTTCTGTGGGCGGCACAACATCAGTCTTCTCCGCTACGACGAACACGAACGTCGATGCCGCGGGTACGCACAACAAGAGCAACGACGCCATCACCAGCGTGCCAGCCCCGAAGACGAAGAAGCGCAAGAGCGCCAGCGCCGACGACGTGCCTGCCGCGAAGAAGAAGCGCAAGACTGCCAGCGCCGACGACCCGCCCAGGAAGCGCAAAGAGCGCTCAGACAAGGGGAAGCAGCGCGGCGGTGATGCGGAGAACAAGAGCGGGGGCGCCGACGACCCGCCCAGGAAGCGCAAAGTGCGCTCAGACAAGGGGAAGCAGCGCGCCGGCAATGCGGAGAAGGGGGGGGAGTAGGCATCGCGCGAGGGCGCGTACCGTTGCAGTTGCGTCGGGGTGAGCGCAGCGGCGATCAATTGTGCCATGCGATATCGTCTAGTGCCTCCTGCCTACGTATTCTTCTATATTATTATGCCTATCCTTCCTGTACCCCTCCGTAGCCCCAATGCTCTGATTTCTGAGGTCTGTAGGGCTTGAACTCAGATAATTGAGGGCTGTACTATATTAAATAGTTGCAGTGAGGTAGTAATGCAAATGCTGCTACATATGTTTGGGAGGAATGTGTAGTACGACTCGCTGTTGAGGTACATACTTACACCGAAGTTCTTCATAACATCGGGTTTTGAATCGACCCCCCCGGGGCCCCAGCTCGGGGAATCCATTTCTGAAGCCGTCAGGTCCACAGGTTTTCACCGTTGCACAGGAGATAGAATCACGAGCCGACAAATCACATGGTGACAGAAAGAGGGCGACAATCAGGATCAACAAAACTCTTACCATAGGTACATTCCAAGCCCGGTACATTGCACCAAATGCACGGCACATTGGGTTGAATCCCGGTACATTTGCCGAGAATGTGCTGTGCTTGTGCAAATGCTCGGCACATCGATCGGGACACCAATGTACCGGCCTTTGAGCTCTGCCGCGCGTGCTTGGCGACGGCACCAAAGGTGCCGAGGTTGAATGGTCATGCAAGAGCATTGTCTCAAGGGAAAAGGGAGACGTCCCATTTCTGACGATAGTCAAAAAAAAAAAAAGTAAAGTAATAACAAGTCTTTCAGGAATATTCGTTCCGTGCACCACTGCGCCGTTAACCCCCTAGCTTGCTAAATTTTCAAGATGATACTTAAGACAACACAGAGTGAAGAAAGATGGCGCTATTAACTGAATAGTTTATTGTGTTAGAGACATTGTGAAAAGCATGACCCGACGCAATAGAGATGCATTCAATTTCAGATGGCTGCCATTTTGAAAAGCACGACCTGACACAATAAAGGTGCGCGTTCAAATGGCAGGCATTGTGAAAGGCATGACCTGACTCAATAGAGGTGCATTCAAATGGCAGGCATTGTGAAAAGCATGACCTGGCGCGATAGAGATGCATTCAATTTCAAATAGATGACATTTTGAAAAGCATGACCTGACACAATAGAGATGCATTCAATTTCAAATGGCTGGCATTTTGAAAAGCATGACCTGATCCAATAGAGGTGCATTCAAAGGGCTGGCATTTTGAAAAGTGTGATCTGGCGCAAGAGAGGTGCATTCAAAGGGCTGGAATTTTGAAAAGCGTGACTGGTGCAATAGAGGTGCATTCAAAGGGCTGGCATTTTGAAAAGGATGACCTGACACAATAGAGGTACATTCAAATGGCGGGCATTTTGAAAAGCATGACCTGACGCAATAGAGCTGCATTCAGTTTCAAATGGCTGGCATTTTGAAAAGCATGACCTGACACAATAGAGGTCATTCTGCCTTATTGTATAGAGGGCTTGCTACTACATGCAACCGCCTTGCCTCGATATCATGATGATGAAATCCCGTTTATTCAGTCGCTCAGGCTACAATCGAGCCTATGTTGACTGCCAAGCAGAACTCCGAACAGTGTTGGACTTAAGGGTTAAGCCTTAAGTTAAGTTAAGGGTTAATAAGCCCTTAATATTAACCCTTAACAAAACTCCTGGATGTTCTTAGGCCTTAACTAGGCCTTAATGATGGCATTTTTGTCCATGGCTGCTACGAATCTACTGCTGTAGCACTGGACATTATCACTTCAGTTCAGGACAACCAAAAAAGGTGGTAAACATGGTACTCTTGACCAGTCGCAACAGCGAAGGCCTCAGCCATGGTGCTGTTGTGACGATCTCGTGCGGCATTTGTATACACAATCAAAGGACATGCATGCGCTGGGTCGTCGATCCATCTGTTAATGTCGGCGAGATCTTTGGTTGCATCGCTGCAGTCTGCATTCGATAACACATATCTGTCTAGGATTGCCTTATCGTCCTCGGTACATGTGCCTTTCCGTAATCGTTTGAGGATGCTCATCAACAATGGATCTCCCCTCTGCCGCATTATTTCTTCGAGTACCACAACATGCTCAACTTGCTGCCAAATTTATACGCCCTTAACTTCCTGACGAACCTTCTCATGTAGGTCATTCAGATCATTGTTCGCATGGCATTGAACTAGCTCGCGGGCAAATAAAGAATTTCCTCCCGGTGGTGGTAGCTGACAAGGATCGCCACATGTCGCCCAATTTAAACTGCCGCATATAGTATCGGTGACGCCCTTGCCCATGCAGAGATATTCAGAGAGTTTAGCAAGGTCTTGGGCGCTCAAGAAGTAGACTTCATCCAAGATGAGAGTTTCCAAAGGTGAGATTCGTTCCTCCAGATTTGCCCGTAACGCCGGTGTAGATTTCATTTTGGCAGGCGGAACTCGCAGGCTGGCTTCTGAATGAATCGTACAACCACCGATATCGCTAGCGACAACACCCGTCGGAACGGTTAAGCGCAGCCGTTCAGGGTGGCCAGTAATCTCATAGAACTCTTTCCAGGCTCCGAAAATTACTGACTTCCCTGTGCCACCAGGTCCGGTACATAGCAGGGACATAGGTGAATCCTTACGGCCTCTCTCTATTTCACAACCAATTTTATCAGCTAACAGCGGGAATGCCCGAGTTTGTTCATCGTTCAACATGTGTTTGATAATCAATCAAACGGTGGACGACGGCATATCCGAGCATCATTGAATCGAAACGAACCAATATGAGCAGATCCCAGCATGTCCAGAGTCCAGAAAAGATGCTGGGACATGTCACGAAATGCTGAGAACGGGCAAACAGATCTCGCCAGTCTAACATACTCCGCTTCTGGACTTGCCAGCCCATACTCCCAACCACGGGTGAGTTCTCGTTTGCCTATAAACTCCAATTCAATGGCATCCACGAGTAATCGCGTTGAGGTTGACAACCTGCAGCGATGGCGACCCAGCCAACAGCTCCGGTTCAACCACCCACATCCCCGTATCCGGACCAGGGGCGTCCCCAACAGGCACCATCCAGTGCACCAACACACACTGATAATCTTGATCCCCCAAATGCGAAGGCATCACTGGTCGTGGACTGTTTGTGACAGAACGTCTACCCAACGATGATGCCTTCTGGAATATGCGCGGCCCTGTGAAATGAAAACCATCAGCATAAAGACTTCAGGGGGAATGTAATTCAAAATTTGCCGGGCGACTTTGCAATGCCTGCCGTTAACTGACATTACCGGTATTCATTTGTCGTGTTGGCCAATTTTCCTTGACCAAAATTAATGAATCAGTCATTTTGTCAAGATTGACGGGAAGAGAAAATAAAATTTCTCATCAGAGCGGTGTCTTCCTTGGGGTTAGCTACGCCCCTCAGATCTGTTCGACGAGAACCCCGAAAATGAAGGAAAGGGATATATATAATATGACTTGCTGGGCGTCAATGAATAAGATGGGTGCATCTGTCTGCTCCCTAGGCTGCGCGCAGGATGGGTGCGGGACGGGAAGATGGCCATCCCCGCGAGGAAAATGGCCAATTTTTCTGGAACAAAATTAATTAATCAGTGATTTTTTTCAAGATTGAGAGCCAATGGGAAGAGGAGAGTAAAATATTTCATCGGAGTGGAGTCTTCCTCGGGGTTAGCTACGCCACTCAGATCCGTTGCCAAAAAACCCGAAGGAAAGCAATATATATAATATGACTTGCCTGTGAATAGCCCATTCTTTGTCGTCGTCCAGATTCACCGTGCGTGTGACAGGAAGGTGGGCATTCCCAGGAGGCATGAATGGCCATTTTTTCTTGAACAAAATTAATGCATCAGTGATTTGTTCAATTGGTAGCAATGCGAAGAAGAGGGGAATATCTCATAGGAGCAGGAGTCTTCCTTGGGGTTAGCTAGGCCCCTCAGATCCGTTCGCCGAAAATCCCGAAAGAAAAGGGATATATATATATATTATGACTTGCCTGAGGTAAATGAATAATGAATGACTGGCCTGTTGTTCATTTTCCCATATTTGACATGCGTGTGACGTGAAGACAGCCATTCACAGGGATGGCTCCTTGAATAAAATTAACTAATCAGTCATTTGTTCAAGATTGGGAGCAATGAAAGGGTCAATTAAGGTAAGTTGTAACGGACCCAAGGCTCCGGGAAGCCATGTATTTAATAGGTATAAAATTTCCAAAGTCTTCTACAGGAAGTGGGAATGGTACACAAAGCTTATGAGCATGGTAGAGCAATTTTCCGACCACTTCTCCGATGTGGAGAGCACTAAATTCATCGAGGTCGGAATGACTCGGAACTGAGGCCGGCGCCTAACAACGATCATTGATTCATCTGCGCACAGTAAATAGGCTAGGGATGTGCCTTTCACGCAGAACTTGCGGCCAGAGAGCAGTTTGGTGGTTCGCGATGTAGTCGTTCATCACAATGCATAGATCGGGTAACTTGAACGATGTGCCTTCACTGACAACAGGGTCCTTGTAATTCCTAAGCATAATTTACGGCTGCCTGCATCCTGGAACGGTTCAGTATAATTCTCATGAACAGGACAGGTGACATCCCATGGGAGAAAAGAGCTTGGTCCCGATTTGAGTGTGGAGCTGTGGCTTGCGCAGATTCTCTATGGAACAGAGTTTTTTCGGGCCCTAATTTTTGACCAGGAAGGGTTCGCTGGGGCCTTCTGCCAGTGATGGTCCTAAGGCCTTAAATATCGACCTTCAGAATTTCTAAGGCGTTAGGGCTTAGGCGATCTAAGCCCTTAGCAACCCAAAAAGGAAATTTATTCTCAGATGTATATAGAGCTTCCCGCTGGGCTGCACCAGCGATTTAATGCAATTTCTTTCCCCCTGTAATCGAATGAGTCTTCTGCTACATCGAGCTCGACCATCTGCATCCCAGAAAACCTTGTTGAAAGATTCCACACAGTTGCGATGTCGCCGACGCAGGTTTAACCTGCGCATACGCAGCTGAGGGTAGTACAATTAATTTAATCGGGGCTCCAAGTTGTCTAGGCAATTGTCCGAATTCAAAGCTGAATCCTCCAAAGATACCAGGAAAGAATTATCAACATTAAAAACTACGACTATGATGGGTATTATTCAATATTATGTAACTTATTAAGCTTTGCTGAATTTCCACCTGATATAGCTCCGTAGTGCGACCTGTAGTCATTGTAGACAATGTCTTCGCACTTCTTCGCTATTCTTCCACCACAATATACACAATGCCAAGGAAGAATTCCATACTCAATACACGAACAGTGCAGTTAACCCAAACATTGTCGTTGTCTGTGGGACTCGGACAATGGGATAAAAGAATCCCGGAATCGGATTCGTATTGGAGGGGTGCCGGTGAAATCTCAAATACTGTTGACGTCGAAGAGTAAAGTGTGCTAGCAGAGATGGTCGACGGTGGTGAGTAGGAGATGTCTGCAGGATACATCAGTAACAATCTACCCAGCCTTTGAGAAAGAATGACAAGATGCTACTTTGGTGTCTATCCTCAGGGGGAGCCGTTCTCTGCAAGGATAGTTGGGGGCCATCTCCCCCTCCTCCTCCATTATGGTTTGAAGCGTACTACGAGGAAACTTCCCTCGGGCGTACAGGGAACTCATTATATCTATGGCCATTATGTTCACAGGGTATTTATATGGATTTCAATGCAGAGTGGGTGCCGACCGGGGCCATAGTCCGGGTGCCTCTTCAATGAGGCAACTTGTGTCTAGGTTGTGAAGATTAGAAACCAGCGAGTTTAGCGGTGTCTAATGGCTGTTCGCAGGCTGTCTGGGACGCATATCGTTCTCAGATGATGCTGGCCTGGGTGAGTAGGTCATCCAAGCTCGGCAATTCATCACGCGTTGCCAGTTTTTCGAAATGGGTCAAAATGTCGTCGCATCCCAAAATAAGTCTTTGGATGATTGTTAGATTGCCACGTATGGGGCGAAATATATATATACCTCCAACAATCTATGTAGAACCTAAGCCTCCCACGTCATCGTCATGCTGCGACTGGCCGGATAAAAATCACATTTCCTAAAATCTGTAGGCCGCTTAATATTGGCAGCATTGGAGCTCCTGGAGAGTGAAGAGGGGTCTTTGGCTGCTGCCGGGCCGTAGTGGTAGGAAGTGCAAAGGTTAAGATGTGTTGCTTTTGTGTGCCATGTTTCTGGGGAGCTGATAACATTGTGAAATGAATGATAAATATTCGGAGAGGTGGCGGGAATCTTCTTGAGGCGCAGAAGTGTCGCGTGTGATGCCCCATCTCTGGGAACCCAAGACAAGATGTTATCGCATTTTTCTGGCTCTATATCTGACGAAGTATCAAAGTCGTGCATTGCATGTTGCATCGCTTTGTTTCGACCTCTCGTTCTGCGTTGGTGGGTAGAGCCTGTACAATTTTCTTGCGGTCGGCACGCAAGCGCAACAGCCTGAGGGCTATCGGGGCTCTCCGAAAACGGGCGGGAGGTTGAGCAGAGAGAGATGGTAGGGAAAAAGTTGACGATGACATGAACATGAACGTAGTGGTGATCAGTGACATCCCATATGTGCGACCAGTTGATGCTAGAGTGGAGTATATGGTAGCAGACATCACTTCATGTCAAACCGGAATTTTGACCGGAGCCCTTCAAGACTCGGTTTTTGGCATGAACATAGCATAGTTTAGTAGAGAAAATTTTCATTTCAGAGGAAACGGGGGTGGCTGTGCTTATGTAATCAAAAGCGCGAAATCGGCGAGCGAAATTCACAACATTTGGCAATAGGGAAACAAGGGTTTATATGTCTAACGAGCGGCCATCTTCACCTTCCTTTTTTCCCACTCTGCAGTTGCCACATCCAGATCCTTCTGCTGCACTCCTCGGTGGGAACGGAATTTTTTGACCGCAAATTCGGCAACGGGTCCAGTCGCTCCAAGACGGTAAACACTAGCATACTGATTAGCACGGCGGAAGAATCGTCGAATTGTAGGAAGGGGGCAGCTCCGGAGTGCCTCTGCAACCAGGTCCTTGGCTTTCTGCCATGTGCCGTTGGAGCGTTCACGGAACCACCGCTTGATCCATGCCCAGAAGTATTCGATCGCGTTCATTTCCGGGTGGAATTTGGGCAGAAAATGGCAAAACATGTTGGGCGCCGCCTCAATGAGCTGAATAAATCAAAGTAAGCTTCATATTTGCAAGCTCAGAGGGAAAAGAAAAATATACAAGTTCAAGTTGCGACTTTTGACATGCAAAGTCGGACTGCAGCGAAAGCAACCGTCGCATACAGCAATCAACTGGCCGCTCATCGTCCTCTTCACTGTCATTACCATCATCAGCGAACATCTGTGCCTCTTCGTCGGCCGAAGCACCCTCAAGATGTGGTTTGCGCGACTTGACAGCTTTGCATCCCTTGCAATCTCCGATCAGTTTTTTTCCGTTACCGTCGGTCGTATAGCCTCGCCCAGCGAGGATAGCCTTCATACCCTTGGGAAGTCCCTCCCATTTCTTGTGTGGATGGTCTTCTGGGAGATTGGTGTCGTAAGTCATTTTCTGGACTTTGCTGCCATGTCCGTGTGGGTTATCGAGGGGAATGATCGTGTCCTGCATAGCAGGGACTTTGCGGCCAGGTGTGACATTCATTTTGGTCACGGTGAGAGCGTCTTTTGCGAGGCTGCCATGAGCAGAGGAATTGTCGAAGAGACTTGCACCTGAGTCTCGCATCAGTCCTGATTAAATTTTGGGTCAAATAAAATGACTCACCTTTTTTCCGTGCATCGTTTACGCTCTTCCGCACGTCCCCGGCCTGCGAGTCAATAATTCCCCCAGCATCTTGACCTGCTCCAGTCAGTAAACAATCGTTCACAACCGAGAATGATGAACATCGCACGAGACATTGTCGCCGGTTGACTCTTGTAGTATTCAATGCATCGTCCACAAACAAACTTGCCTTCTCGAGAATTGTAGCCAGCGATATAGTGACGTGGTTCTCCCGCCGCAATGTGTGGTTCTGGGCATTTCGAACGGCCGCAAACGGTCGCTTTAGCCGAGATAAGATCCTCGGTGAACTGAGTAACCAGTCCACTGTCCATGAACTAGAGTAGTGGAACAAGACGAGGAATTTTGAGGTTGGAACCACGAAGCTCTGATGAATGGCTGGCAATATAAATAGCTCAGAATACTTAGCGCATGTTACAGTTGAAACACGTACTCGGTGTCTGAGCACAGGGCGCTGCGGTGAAACGAATTAATTGGCATGCGCGGCCTGGTTTCGTCGCGAACCGGTAGGCAGTGGGGCAGAACATTCATCGCTCGCTATGCTGTGTGGTGGCGGGGTGGCGGGGGCGCCGGCTATGCGACCGGAACAACGCTCCGGTCCGCTTCCTCCAAGCGGCCAAGTGCGAACTCGTGTGCACTGTACCTGGGTCCTCGCACGGAATTCCAAGCTGTGCATCGTCCATAACAACCAGTCATTGCCAGCGGCTGTTCCACAGCATTTTAATTCGTGCAGGCGTGTTATTCAACCATAGCAACCCGAAATCCTATATAACCCATACCTTCAGTTTAGTTGTTCAGACGGCCACGACGACACATTTCTGACGCCTCACACGCAATCGTCGCTGGATATGGCACGCAATAACCAGCACAAACCACAGCGTAACATTTCCCCTTTCAATGAAGACAAACTGCTGATATTTTCTGCCCAGCGCCCTTGGAACTTGTCGGGCCATACATCATGCAATATTGGAAGATGAGAATGGACGACAAGAAGATTCTGGAGCTGCTTCGAAAGCATCTCAAGGACACAAAATATGGCATCGGGTTCGTGTTCAATAATTCAAAGTTATCCAGCTGATCCGGCATGCAAGACTCACAAAGTTTCGAGAAATGCGGGAAAACATGGGGCTGTATCGTACGAAAAAACAGGGCCACGACGTGGACAGCATCCGAGACGCCATGATTCGTCTCCGTGCACAGTATCCCAAGGCCGGGCAACGAGAGATTAGCGGCCTCCTATTCCACGAGGAAGACATGAGTGTTTCAAGGTAAACCAACCTGTTATCTTTGGCGGCAAATACTCATTTAAACGCAATCCGCAGGGCTGTCATAACGTCGTATTTCGCGATTTACGTGCCTGATCTCGTCAGGCAGCGCAGGGCTAATCGCCTGAAGCGTAAGCGTTTTTGGGCGGCCGGCGTCAATGACCTCTGGGCCGTAGATCAACACGACAAGTGGAAATACAAGTTCGGACTTGCACTCCATTCCGGCCTTGATCCATTTATCGGTCGAATTCAGTGGCTGAAAATATGGTGGACAAACAGCAATCCTCGTCTCATACTCAGCTATTACCTCGACGCTGTGCAAGAGTTTGGATGTAAGTGCAACCACTATCACGAAGAGTGATTAAATCTCAAATTACAGTCATGCCTCTGGTTTCTCAAAGCGATCCAGGCTCTGAGAACTTCGGCCTTGCCAATGGACACACTCTTCTGCGCCACTGGCACGACCAGAGTCTTTTTGGTACACTCCAACATCGTTGGATGAATGAGAAGAAAAATGTCATGCCAGAGATCGGCTGGTCCCAGTTGGGATGATCACGAGGACGACATTGCGCTGATCCCCAACTTGACTTCGCTGCATAATGGTTCACAGGTTGTCGCACCGGATGGCACCTTTTACATGGGTGGAGTGAACAACGGACTTGGATTAGGTCAGTTGCAGTGCCGAGATTGATTAGCTTTATCCCTGATTTACATCCACAGATAGCATTCAGTCGGACCAGCTGGATGGAATGATGAACAGGGATGAACCACTGCCTCCGGGGGAAGCTGATGTCGAGGAAGATGATCAGTTGATTGCCTGGTTCTCGGACGAGGAAGATGCAGCCTCCGCGGTGAATGACTGGTAGTTTAGAGAGTCGTCTCAGCCATCCATGTGATAATTATGCCTACCTATGATCTAGTATGCAGTATGCGGAGTAATACAACTTATGAGCACATCAATATGAACTTGGAATCCCAGCTGAGTGCCAAGTCTCCTGGCCTCGAGGCGATTTTCGAGGTTGAAGGTAACTTGATGCCAACTTTGCAATCTTTTGTGAAGGTATGCACTCTAATTAATCGTTCCAATTGTATATAATCAAAAAAAAATCCTGAACAAACCAGGCGGGAAGAATCCGAAGATGAAATCCGCGGCAAAATCAAGAGGCGCCAGATCACTATTTATCTCGTTCCGGTGACCCCTGAGGGTACTCGGACAGAAGCGGCCAAGATCCTCGCAAATGCTACTCGCTCATTCCCGGAAGACATGGCAATGAAAGGTAAGTTTGGCCTCACTATTAATCACCCTCTGTTCTAATCTGTTCGGGTTGAAAGACGTACTGGCCCATCTCCTTCGTCACTGGAATCTGGACTGGGAGAAAGACTGCTCTGAAAGTCTAGCCCCGTAAGTTTCCAATTGTCCTCATCTCTTACTTTCCTGATTTTCCAAAGGGAACATGTTTCGCTGCGTCTCATCGGCAATATCGGAATTCAGCCCCACAGCACCCTCGCAACAGTGGGCCATTTTTTCGATGTGCATGACCGCCTCTACGGAAACCATCCGAGGAAGATCCTCCACGGCCCCCCGACACTCAGACTACCTTCTCCGGCGATCTATCTTGAAGGCTTAATCACAGTCAAAGAGGTAAGTTGCCCAATCTGCTGGTCAGTTCAATTCTTAGCTGATGTTTCAAGTTCGAGGATGAAACAGGAACACGGGCACCCTACTTTGTTCACACTGAAAGGGAGAACCGAAAACGTCGAGTTAGTCAGATGTCAAGTGGACCTGAACTCGGCTCGTCCAAACGCACTCGTAGTATGTTGAACATTTGAATTAACTGCGGTCTGCTCACTTCCACTCATGAAGGTCAGCTTCTTACGCCGCTTACCATGCGCTCGGAGTTTGCAGCCCTTCCGGGGTTCTCAAAGGTTCCTTTTGTTTTTGCGTCAGTTTCAGTTGCCTTCGACGGCACTGTCAAGATTGATTGGCCCGACCTGGGAGATGAAAAGCTGGCAACTTCGATGTGCGCCCTTCAAGAGACACCGTTCGACCATGGCAAGACAAAGCAGGTTCACAAGGTATGCTGCTGCTCCTAACTTCGTTCATTTCTCACTAATTTTGGCAGGTAATCTACGATGGGTTCCCCTGGGTTGCGAAGCATTTCTTTGATGTCGGAGCGGGCGAAGGTCAGGTTGACATACAGGAAAATCACAATGAGATCGTCAAGGAAGCGACCCGACTCGCCAAGGCTGCCTATTTTCTCAAACGATTTATGGCAGAAACCAAGAAGGAGAATGTTGATGTTGTTCAAGGCAAGCTCTGGCTCTTCATTCCTGAATAAAAACTCATCATGTTGCAACGGCCACAGAACTTCAGGTTACTGATTTTAAACTCGCAGGAAACTCTTTAAAAAGCAGAAACCGAGCTGCACAAGCCTCTGAGCCTGAGACGTCAGGATATGCAAAAAGAAGTCATTAGATGCTAATAGGTACTTAGAAACCTTGGACAAGGACAAATTCTGGAAGGAGGAACTGCTGCATGCAAATCGGGACCGTCTCTTTTCGTGTTCTTTCCAGGGCCTTAGTCCGGCGAGGAACGGAAACTTCAACTTGACCATCGACGGACTGTGGGGGATCCACGCTTACTCTGCTCACAACTGCTGGGGGCCATTTCTGCCACCCAGCATATCCACCGATCTCCCAGCGGGACGTCGACGGTCGACGTCAGTCCCCATGGAGCAAACACCACCGATGATACACAAGAAGTAGTTGCGTCAGCGTGATACCCCGACTGGAGCGGTGTGCCACCCGCAAACCTTTCCTGGGGGAAGTACACGCACATGGTGTACGCCTTTGGGTACGTGCTAGATCCCGCGAGCTCTCGCCACCTAATGATCCTGTTGCCAGACTTACCACGCCAGACCAGGTTGAGAGAATTCGTCGCCCAAGCAAAGAGTAACGTGCGTGCGACAGCAGCGTGTTTAAAGAAGTTGCTGACGGCTTCATTCAGGGCATCTCTCCCATCCTTGCCATCGGCGGCTGGGGCAGTTCACAGCACATTTTTATCGCAGTTGAACCTGTGTGGGAACAAGTGGAAGAGTCCTAACCCATTCAAATTTTTTGAAGGGGGGAGGGTGTAAGTCTGGCGCTTACAGCAGTTCTCTACCCATCATTTTCCAGTGTTCGCTCGAAGGGCTAAGGCCTTAAGGAGGCCTTAATTAAGGCCTTAAGGATTTTCCACGGAACGTTAAACCCTTCCCAAGGCCTTAAATTATCACGTGTATCACATTATGTAATCTTTTCACCCATCTTTTACGCGTTTCGACGCGTCAGTCAGCCATGGCACCGCAGGGCCTAAAGGACTATTTCCACCACGGGACGCTGTAGAACAGCACCCAATATCACACATACTGCAAAGCTTGTGTTAACCGCCAATTGGAGAGTCTCGGAGCAACGACGGCCGACCTCCTTGTCACTTAAAGGCTCGCAGGCATTTGAAGCTGGTGAGATATCTTCTAGTGAAACCCCGTGCTCGGAAACCGTCAGTGCAAGTAATGGAGGACTGATTTATTCAATTTTTTTTCTCCGACCCGAGATTTGAAACGTCACGTCACGCTTTGTCACGGCTTACATAAAGGTGCTGGGTTCCCACGCTCTCCACCTTATGACGACGTCACGAGATACAGGAAGCTACTGAGCATGTATGCTAAAACTACTGAGAACTACCAGCAGCTACCAGAGTCACATGAGAGAGCTACCAAGAGCTACCAGAACATGGCAGAGGGCTACCAGAAGCCTCATACAGGGGGACTAGACTACCGTGGTACTCTGGCTACCAGGGCTACTTACCGCTACTGAACAATGTGAATTTTTCCTGATGATGTGCAATCTGAAAGATCGCGTTTTTGACAAGGCACTGGAGGTCGCTGAAGAGCTGGTTGGGAAGGAAATCGGACCCATGCTTGCAGAATAAAGCGCAGGCCAGATGCGTGAACTTCACCAGTCGGATAAGGGCCTCCGAAAGCGAAAGCGTCGGGTTGAGGAACGGTTCCAACATTGAGTCCATCATTTCACCGAGAACAGTTAACGCCCGATGAGTGTGGGCCTCCGTGGATGTGAACTCGGACGTGTCTAGGTGCTGCAAATCCGCAATGAGTGTGAGGAGTTTGAGCACATAGCAGAAGACTTGTTTGTGAGGTTGACCCGGCTCGAAAGGGCTAACCTCATGACAGTTTGCGCAAACCTTGCGCCGCTGTTATCTAATCGGCCAACCCCAGGTGCTTTCATCGCACCTAAACGGGTGCCGCGGAAACCGACCGGTCACCTTGGGTTGTCAACCGGTATTTTTCCTGTCTACTTTTCACCATTATAAGAAAATTCCCGCAGCATGGATTACGGCGCAGGCCGTGATGTCTTCGATGGAAAACCGTCTCAAGCCGAAACCACAGGCAGTCATGAAACAGCAAACTATTGGCGAAATGTTCAAGAAACGACCTCGGGCAGTATCTGTCTCATCGGACGAAAGTCTTGAAATATCTTCGCCCTCTGCAACAGTCCCTCCAGCCAAACGTCGCAAGGCCGAGGATCATTCTACGCCCGCATCTCCTGCCGCATCGTCATCCGTCGATTTGCGCGAGGAGGAAGAGGAATCTTCTGCCTCCAGTGACAGCGGCGATGATATCGAGATTGCCGATGAGGACAAGACATCCCCCGAGCTGCTTGAAGTGGAGGCTCGTTTGGCGGTGGGAAACACAGTTATCGACTCAATTGTTCAAGCTGATAAGATTGCTGAATGGGTCGACACTGTTCTCGATGACGCCGCTCCGCTTGAGCCTGCGCAGCTGGAGTCTCTTGCAGCAGACTGTCTCCGGAAGGCTCGCAAGTCAAAAGACTTCCGCAGTACAGTTTTATTTGCAGCTCTGGTTGATTTCTATCGCTGGATGCCTCGCATGGGACGTTTACGGGCTGCACTACGGGTCGCTAAGAGTCATGGCCGCGGCCCGGCCTTCCAGAGGGTTCTTTGTGCCCAGGCTCGTTTCTTCGAGTCGAATGGAGCCCTTAAACCAAGTCATCAAGGCAAGCGAGAGAAACAGAATGGCCTCCTAGATGATGAGGGTTTTTACATGGGTGTTCAACGATGGCTTCGCACACTGGAGGTTGGAAAGGTAAGTGAATCAGAACCTGAATCATTCAACGCAAATTAACGAAACTTCTAGGTCAATCCGAAAATGTTGCAGCAACACGTTAATGAAACACTCCTCCCTTCTCTGTCGCTCAAGTAAAAGACTATCTCCATTCGAAACTGCCAGCGATGGCTCTGGAAACTTGGGTATCGCCGCAAGAAGCACACCAAGGGTGTCTATTGGGACGGGCATGAGAGAAAGGATGTCAAGAAGCGGCGCAAGGAATACTTTGCCAAGATGGAGGCTATCGAGCCGTTCCTCGCGCAATACGCTGAGCCCGATATGGCAGAAATGCTTCTGGAGCTTGGCGATGACGAGCAGGAGCATGTGGTCATTGTTCACGACGAGTCAACGGTCCATTCAAATGACTACGAAAATACCCACTTTTGGCTCAAGGCTGGTGAGCAGGTATACAGCAGTGTGTGGACGTCTATCCATTCATAATCAAGGAACTTTGCGGCGTTGATGGTGATATAAGTGGGATTAAAAAGCTAGTTCTCGTCGCATTAGGTGAGCAATGGAAGCCACTGATTTGCCACGGAGACCGCGTACATAGTCCCGAAATTCCATCAAGATGTGCGGTGACAAGCTGCCAATGTACTCGCGGTCGGCGGGTGTGTGCTTTGACGCTGCATTGGCCATTTCGACGCGTGCTCGCCGCAAGACGGGTCGGGGGCGTAAGGTGGAAGGTGGGGGAGGAATGAAAAAATCGGTATGGACGCGTGGACCGTTACGGAATGGGTCCGTAAGGTGATTTGCCAAGCCTTACCGACGCACTGCACATTCCAAAATGGTAAGTGCCGCCTTTGTAATAAAAGGCGGCACATTAGACGGAATGTGCAGTGTTTGCACTGAATGTGCAGTGTTTGAAAATAGATGTGCCGTGCGAGCTTGGTATATCCTCGGCCCAGCGCGACCCTTCCCATTCCAATGCACCTGCTTCGCTGATGCCCGAAGGCGCGGATCCGCAGTGTACACCAGTCCCTGTCTCGCCTGTGCTCACCCAGCCACGGACTAACCACTCCAGCAGCAGCGGGTCCACTATTTTTCAAGCTTTCCATACCGTGTTCTGAAGCCGAGGGTGGCCTGTCGCATCTCTGCGTCGGCTGGTTATCTAAAGGTTATCTAAACCATTCCCCCTGAAAACCAAATCTGTTTGCCGCCACCAAATCGGCCTTCAATTTGAATGCCACACCAGTTCCACGACTCAGGTATTTTTGAATCGTATAAACCATGTATAAACAGTTGTCTTACCGTGTACTCCCCCGCCACATTAAACGGAAACAGAAACGGTTATTACCGTGTACAAACGTTTGCACACGGAAACGGTTAGAGCCTTAGTGTGATTCGTGGCCTTTGGAGTTACTGTGCATGAGAAATTTGGTTCTCTAAGTAACAGACCACATTTTTTGTGAATTCCAGCACTCTGGGGTTGTCATGTGCTGCTGAAAGTGTTGGCAGGTTGAGAAGTGAGACTTTTCAGTTCGATCGAGATGATTATATAATCCATAAATTCGTATTCAGGACACATATCTCCGGAGGTCGACGAGAGCTTCCACACACAACAGAATAACCCCGAAAAATCACCAGAAATTTTCAAAACAATGAATAGAGGTAATGTTGGAAGCAGAATTTTGATATCTGTTTGGACACATCGGTAGGTCAAGAAATGAGACTTTTCGACGTGATCAAGCTGATTATATAATCCAAATTTTCCTATTCAAGACACATATCTCCGGAGGTCGACGAGAGCTTCCACACATCCCGGAATACCTCGGAGAAATTGTCAGAGACTCTCTAAACAGTGAATAGAGGTATTCTTGGAAGCATAATTGTAATATTGGCTCTCAAGGCTTTGCACTAATGTTCATGAAACTTGAGATGTCAAAAATGGCAAAATCTGATCCCAAGAATACCTTGAGATCCTTATTATGAACACTTTTTGTACTGTAAACTATATGGCATATTGAAGTGGCCCAGGTGGGACTGTGTAATGAATGTTCGCAGAAATTTGCATTGCCGGTCCCCACTTGTTAGTTGTCAGTAAACTGGTTGTTCCAATTGTGGGACCGCGCCAGCATAATTTATCCTCCTTGTCAGTCGGGCACCGGTCCAATTATCACGTGCAATTTAAACTCCGCTCACTATTCGCTATCTATCGAGCCAGAATCTCCCAGCCATACAGAAGGATCTTTCAACTTTTGTGATTTTTGCCCAAAGATTTCGCGCTTTTCAAACCCTAAGCTATTACCCCATTTTTTCTGAAATGAAGATTTTGCCCATAAAACACCCCCATCTTCCTTCTAAATCTGAAATTTTGGACCGATGCGGTACAAACTACGGGTTGTCATGAACATTTGTCCGTTACCATAATCTGTGGAGCATATGATTGATTCTTGTGAAGTCAATACGGCTCGAAGAAGGACAAGCGTACTTGGGAGCGAGAGCGGAGAGTGCGCGCCATGATGCCATCCACGCCAATCTTGGTCCACTGTATCTCGGCCGGACTTGGAGTATGTGTCGTCGTCGTCGGACTGCAGTCGACGGAGCACGGCGGCTGAGTCCTGTGTGTCGACGCCACGCAGCTCCTCCAGGGCCGAAACAGGTGGTAAGGTGTACATGGAGCGACTGTTGCCTTTCGCAGGCGGTTGGATTTCGGGGAGCACAACAGGGCCCATCGTTTGGGAGGGGGAGGGTCCGGCACGCCAGCGATCATGCAGAGCCAAAGATGGTATGTCCAAAGTCAAGAAACGTCTCGAAGTGGTCGACTGTCTCCGCGGAGGTGGCATCGCTGTCGCCGGGTACGGGGTGTATCTGTGGCCGCGGGAGCCCTGGCCAAAGGGATCCGTCGACGAGGACCGAGACGATGGCGAGTACTGCCCTTCGAACTTAGCAGGGTGCTGGGGCTGATCATGCTGGCTGTCCGGAAGGTTCCCCATGGCAGCTAGGCGTGGCCAGGACTGATGCGCAAAAATATCTCGCACTACATGTGCAGACATTTGTCAGTTTCAATGAAGAACAGCCTTTGGTTTGCTCTCGCACCCGTTTCTGGCACCGCTTTGAGTTTGTGCGCCTCAGTTCGCCTAAAAAAGACAAAAAAAAAAAAAAAAAGGATGGGTTAGAAAAGGATTGGCCGGCCTGCTACTACAAAGACTTGCTTGTGGGCTTCCCAATTCCCTGGTTGGAAGCTGTATTGCTTGGAGAGCTGCACCCACTTCTTGCAGGCTTTGCAGAAGACTTGGTTGCCTTTCACACTGAGGGCGAGTGGGTCCGCCTCTAGCGTTTCCTTGCTGGGTCGAAGCTGGATGCTACATTGAATGGGATGACTGCTCATTGCAACCAGAAAAAGAGTGGTATAGAGAGGGGGGGGTATATAATAGCTGCGTCGCGTCGTGTTGTATAGCGAGCATCCCGATCACTTTATCGTCACTTGTGTTTGATCATCAAATGGGTGTTTTATGATCATCAAATATTCGTGGCTGCTTGATCACTGCTATTTGATAATCAAGCCTTATTTAACTTTTTTTCATTGATTATCAAATAGCGGTTGATGATCAAGATGGAAGTCCCGTGGGTTCACCACCTCTAACTAAAGGCCAATATATACCGGGTATATATTGGGTGCTCACGCAAAAGTGCCTGATAAACATCTTCTGAACAATCTCGTCCCGTCATTTATCTGCTCTCGCTTTCTCCCGAGGCCGTCGAGGTCCGTCGGATCGTGTTTTATGATGGTCCAGCTTCCATTCCATATTAATATGGAATGGAAGCGAAGTTCCTCCCACGTCCGAGGGAATGACAGGTATGGAATGGAAGCTCCTACGAGACTTATTTGCAGACCTCCAAAACAGGATAATTCTATTTGGCAAACCCCGTGCCAAGAGTACGACTACGGGGGTTGCCATATACACGGCCGCACAGTCCGATTAAGATTGCGGCAGGATCTGAAATGTTAAGAATCTTTAGAGCGGCAAATTTTATAAGAACAAGAGCTCGGTATGTCTTGTGGATTATCAAAAAGTGTGGCGTCCTCAGGTTTCGATTGCACGCACAATAAGGCCTACTGTTGGCTCGAGTTCGACGACGTGATGTTTTATTTCCGTTCTATTGTAGTGGTTTGGAAATTGGCCCTTGGGTTTGCCTTCAACGGGTTGGTTCGGGCGCCGCTTAGTCCCGAGCCTCGATCTGAGCTCCGCCTATGAGACCGGCGTCATGCGGTGGCTAAGGCTTAACGCACAAAAACCAACCAGCGAAACTGAATAATGTCCCGTGATATCTTCTTTTGGTCGTGGTGATCGCGCCCTGTCCCGCACTTTGTGCGCACTGTCCGAACTTTATCGGCATCTCGTTCTCTCAGCCCTACGACCTAGAGCCTGCATCTGGGGCCTCTGTGGCCTCTATTCAGGCCCAGAAAAATGCATTTAGGCCCTCCTCACAAGTTTTAATCACAACGGCATTTGACACGCAGGCCCGGCGGCATGTTGGCCGGCATGGCCTCATCAGACGGCAAATCAGCACCCTTCTGTACCACCACAATCGACTTGCTTGCGCCCGCGGATCGCTACATTTTCTTTGTCTTTCTTTACTAAGGCATGACTGTTCCATGCTGATCTGCGATCCTTGCACCGTAGTTCGACATTAACCTTCGGATCCCCACACCCTCGATGCGACGCAACTGCGTTCAAACACAATTCTTCGCAATTACTCTAGAGCTTTTTTAAATTCTTCGGTCTTTGGCAGAGCACTGACTGTCCTTGGGCTATTCAAGAACCTGCATGATCCTCGTACAGCATGTAGAACCTTCGGATCTCCCCGCGCACGAGACCCACGTTGACACTGTGTCATTGTTGTATTATTATTATTTTCATTTCTGGTCACTGCACTCGGAGCTGAATGTAATACTGAACTGCATTCAATCTGCATATGGGGCATTCCTCCAAATCCAGATACTTACAGCAGACCCAGTGGGGCTGGTTCTCCTGGACCCCGTGGAGAAATCTCATGGATTGTGCCCCCACACATGCTTCAAGCTTGCTGGCTGATTCAATGTGGTGGTGCGGTCAGTAACAGATGTGAGTTGCACTACGCTTGGGCTCGGAGTCCCTTGTATTCCATTCAATTTTCCGAATTTCTGTTGACCGCACTCTGTATCTTCTGGTTCAACAGATCCACACAGCGCTCGAGCCTGTATAATTGCCAGTAAATATGTGCTATGCCCATCCTCTTCAATCCAAAATGTGTTTTTAACTATACAGCTTAATGTGATCCGCATTCAATCTTGCGGTACTTTCCCTGGGGTACATATTTTTAACACTGACTTACCTAGACCATGTCAGAAATTCCGATCCGACCAGATAGAGTCGGTGTGCTCGGCCCGATGGATACGAGGCATGCAAAGCAGGCCAAAGATTGCACAGCAATCGGGAGGCGAGTGGCGCACAGACGGACTTGCTCAATGAGTGTGAGGTCGGTGAAGAGCTCCCAGATACAGAGTGTATCAGGTGATGAAGAAGATGTTGAACTTGTCCATGAATCTGCATTTGATGCATTCACACAGTTTCTCCATGATGCTCAGGTTGCTGCACAGAAGCTGGAACGGTAGAAGAATGGTGGAAAGAAGAAAAGAGGACCTTACACTGGCAAATCAAAAACAACACAGTGGCGAGAAAAAAAGGCGAAAGAGAGACTCACAGAGCTTGGATATCGCAATCTAAAGGACTTGTTTGCAGCCCAAGCCAGGAAAAAATCAGACACTGTCCAACCATAATTACTTACATTTGTAAGTTACGGCGGCTTCCCGGAGACCTCAAAGTTACCTCGTAACTTACAATTACTTACATTCTGTAAGTTACAATGTAAGTAGCAATTTGTAAGCATTGTAAGTATGAAAGTTACGGCAAGTTACAGACTGAGCCCAAGAGCTGCCCAATCCACCGTTGTATCAACCCTAGAGCTCTCGACAACTACCGGTGTTAACGCAACCGAGACCGTAACAGTAGGGGGTGACTCCGAAGTTGCACCATCTGCCGTGATCATGGCAAGCAGTCCCGGCGAGCTCAGATTGATACCTGGAGCGTCAATTGTGATATTCTCAGCAGGAAGAATGACACGAGCGCGACGTCCACGAGTCCTAGGGCCCGGCTCGTCTTCATCATCATCGGCATCGGAATTATCGTCACTGAGGTCGGACTCATCATCCGAGCTGTCGGAATCGTCGACGGTCCGCATCGGGTGTGGGCGTGATTGAACACTCTTCAAATAGGTCTTGTCCAGGTCATGAAACTTGACCCCCGGACGTTTGCGTTCCTTTTTCTTCTTATGCTGGATACCATCTTCGCCCTGAAAAAGGTGGGTAAGATTTTGAATTGGAAGCAGGAACACATACAGCTTCGTGGCTCCGATACCACTGTCCAACCATAACCATACTTTCCATTGTAGTCGCAGTCTGGCGGCCACGATATGGACTATTAAACCAGGTGAGCATCGAGTTGGTGCGTTCATCTACCATGGAGTTAATTGTGATAGAAAAGATCTTGACTGCAAGAAACTACGTTCAAATCAGTCCCAGCAAACAATTGAGATAATGTTGACGCACCCCGAGGACACGGGAGAACTTATGAGACTTAAGCTGATGCCAGTATTCTAGCGGCGGCGTTGAGCGGGAGGTACTTGCACTGTCAAACGGCCACTCGCGACGCCAGAATGCATCGAACTGCTGTTCAAATGCGGACACTGCATTCAGGGAAATCCTCCCTAGCAATTTTGCGATATTTTGTCACAAAATATATTGCCCCCCAAAATATTTTCAGCACATTTGCGATATCCACAGATATTTTGTGAAACTTTTATGCACATTTTCTTACACAATCTCGAAAAGTCTAAAACAGGGTGCAGCAGGGTGTTTCACATGTCTAAACTAAGTGTCCATGAAACACAACAACACAAATGAGAATGCTGGAAGTCCCACACTTCAACACTTCACTACTGATTTCCCGCGCGACTGTCGTTTCCAACTTCCCAGGCCTCTCGTTCCTGAGACACATTTCGACGAAGATGGCGATCTTGTCATTAGATGTGAGAACGGCCATTTGAATGGGCATAATCCGACAGCTACACTTTGCCTTGGATGCAACACTGACCTCAAACAAACTGCCTCTGGGCCCGTTGCAATGGCCATGGTCGAGTACATGGCAAATTACACCATAAAGTTGCAGCTGGATACTTCCATAGTGCTTATTTGTTTTGTACATAAATATGGTCAATCATTACCTTCTTGATCCCGAACCACGACCATCTCAGCGACCAGTGACTTGAGTACTCCAACGAGAGTACTGTACCAGTCTGTAGGGGAGCAACCGGCTGAGGACCGTGACATGGCCGTTGCCAAGCCGTTGCCCCTTTTTCAGGCAACGGCCACCATCGTGACCGTGACTGTTGTCCAAAGAAGCAACCAATAGTAAACCGAAAATTCGGGGAGCGGGGATTATGATCCCAACGAGGATGATTAGAGGGTTCCTGGGGCCTTGGCCGATTTTCTTACGATGTATTACGATTTTCCTACGATTTTTTACGATTTTTTTCAATGTCACGATTTTTTTCAGGCAACCAACCCTATCGTGACCGTGACCAGGCCAAAAAACGGCAACGCAACCGGCCTACCGTGACCGTGACCGTTGCTCCCCTACAGGCTGGTACAGTACGTCGCCAGTGAACACCGAGCAACAGAGCAACAGATTTACTCCCCTATCGAGTCCTTACGAGCTTCATCCGTACTTCACGCCCACACTGCACATCTCCTATTTTCACCCATCTTCTACTCTACGCTTCTACGTCTTCTCGGGACCACCCCGCTGCTTATCTCCTTCACCTGTGCACCCCACTTCCGGACGACCGACCCACCTTTTCTGTCCACAGGCAGCCTACTCGCTACTTCGACAACGGTCTGCATACTCGCGCGTGGTCCGGCCGCCAGCAGATCCAGACTTTCTCTCAATACCGTTTCTCTGTGTTAGGGTTTTCAGCCTTAACCGTCCTTTTGTACGGTGCTTATTAAGCACTCGATTGTGT
Organism: Mycena sp. CBHHK59/15; assembly: GCA_029204085.1. Lineage (NCBI taxonomy): Eukaryota > Fungi > Basidiomycota > Agaricomycetes > Agaricales > Mycenaceae > Mycena > Mycena sp. CBHHK59/15. Next base: position 88,895 of record JARGXW010000410.1, read on the forward strand.
ATTGATGTGTTATAACTTATTAATCACCTCTCATAGCTGTGAGCCATGTCAAACTGCCTTGAAATGACCTAAATTGCACAATAAATTCAATGTTCGCAGACCCGTGGTGTACCCGAAGGGTTTCGGGTCTACTAAAATTGGAACCCGTACCCGTACCCGGGCCGACCCGACCCGGAAACCCGGCGGGTTGACCCGTACCCGTGCTCAACACTACAAGTTAGGTTGTATTATAAGTGGAAATGGGTCTGCTTCGCTTTCGGGACCCCGCCGAGAACATCTCAACCTGATAGAGAATGGAACAACCTCGCAATCTAAAGTCAGATTGCTCATATTGCATAGGGTCGGTTCCCTGCCAAATCTCACAGATGTCATGTCTATGCATTATGAACAATATGCATTATGAGCGTACTTCTACAGTGAGGATTAGGCATTTGGCGGGCCTCAAATCTCACCAAACCCTATGCAATATGAGCATTACTGTACCACAAACTCGGCCACTGGCCCTGTAACTCCGTGGCGGTAGACACTCGCGTATCGATCTGCACGTCGGAAGAATCATCGAACGGTGGGAAGCGGACAGGCGTGGAGAGCCTCCGCAACAAGTTCTTGGGCTTTTTTCCACTGACCGTTGGACCGCTCACGGAAGTAGCGCTTGATCCAAGCCCAGAAGTATTCAATTGGATTCATCTCCGGGTGAAATTTGGGCAGGAAATGGCACACCATGCCAGGAGCGGCCTCAATCATCTGCAACACTTGTGGTAAATGATTCCCGTCTGCCGGCGAAGAGAACACACCAATTCGAGTTGAGATTTCTCACCGGCAAAATCCGCTTGATGTGAGAGCAAGCGGCGCATGCAACAATCGACTGGTCTTTCGTCTTCCTCATCGCTGTCGTTGCCATCATCGCCGTACATGTCCGCCTCTTCGTCAGCAGAAGCGCCCTCCAGATGGGGTTTGCGTGCCTTTGACGCCTTGCACACCTTGCATTCTCCGATCAATGACTTACCATTTGTATTGGTTGTGTAGCCACGCTCCGCAAGAATTATCTTCATTCCTTTCGGCTGCCCCTCGTATTCCTTGTGTGGGCGTTGTAAACTGGCTGACCAGGCTGGGCGAGACCGTGCTCAATGGCCAGCCGCCGAATCGTGCGTGGGGAGCAATTGAAGACGGCGGAGAGATGTGCCGTCCCACGGAGTTGGAGGGCTTGGGCAAGGAAAGCGGGATCGATCTCCACACGAGGGCACCCACACTCTAATCACCAGATGGAGAGGTCCTGGAACTCTCGGGGTCGGAGATGAGCCAACGGGGCTCGCAGCGGGATGGGAGGAAGCAGAGAAAACTCAATGATGACTAATCCTACGACATGTGAACCTAATACTACCAAACTAAGGCAGACGCTACCACAGTCACCCCTCTCCAAAAAAGGTCCAAATGAAGCAAGGGACGTGGCGCGACCCCGCGCCATCCAACTATCCAAAAGCATCTCCTCGACAGTGAGCAACCCACCCGTTTGCAAAAGACGCGATTGCCGGATAGAGAAATCCTTCGAAGATAGGTTCGACAGCGGTGATCGCTGCGAGAACGCCAAGAAAGACGAGTTGGTCGACAGGGAGTTCCATCATCAGGCCCTTATGGTCGGTATCTGCGTGTGGCCCCCAAGCAATGTCGAAAACTTCTGCGAGAGTCAAGACACTGTTGGGGACCTCGCGAGCACACGCCAGGGCGAGCTTGGTATGCACCGGACCATAGGCCGTGTTAGCAGGGAGTGCGGGGGCTATGACAACGGGAGGCAGAGGAGTGGTGGCCACGGAGACGACGGGAGGCGGCGTAGGTGTGGGGTCATCGACGATGGTGTGGATCACCGGAAGGGGGGCAGGTGCCCGTTTAGGGAGCGAGCGGGGAAACGGGCACCGGTCGGTGCGCTGGGGAAGGAGGCGTTGATTCCGGCGTCGGATGGTACGCCACGGGTGAGCAGATGCCGTACTGCGGAGGGCAGAAAAGTCGCGCTCGGTAGATATGGAATTGGCGACATGGACGAAGTGGATAGGTTGGGGAGGAAGATCATCGTCACGAGGGTAGGTGGGGTCGTAGAGATAGGCCTGGAGGTGGAGCGGCATATTTTCGGCGGGGTGGCCCCGGGGGAAATCGCGCCAGCGAGGGATGGGCTCGTTGGAGACCAGCGCCACGGACGAGGGAAGCGGAACGGGGGTGCTCACGGGAACATGTCGTGCTCTCAGGTCCTCTTCGACTCGCAGCCGCTGCTCCTCCAGGAGCTTCTCTTCTCTCCTTCTCTTCTGCTTTTGTGCCGCCGATGGATTTGTCATACGCGAGTGTCAGCGACACGTCACGACGAAAAAAGGCGGTGGCACCCGTGAATGTGCGTTAAAACACGGTCGATGCGAGTAGCCGGTGACGATAAAAGCCAAAGAGTCGGTGGATGGGGGGTAGGTCGAAAAAAAAAGTGCCGGGAAATCTGCTAGCAGCAGGTGCGAGACAAGATGAGAGATGCTGCTCTAGGAAGCCAAGGAAGCCTATCTGGGCCAAAGGACGCGTGGAGAAGAGCGAATCACACTGTTGTCACCAAATGGAGAGGTCCTGGAACTCTCGGGGTCGGAGATGAGCCAACAGGGCTCGCAGCGGGATGGGAGGAAGCAGAGAAAACCCAATGTAGTATGACTAAGCTACGACATGTGAACCTAATACTACCAAACTAAGGCAGATGCTGTCGACCGCACCACACCGTGACCCGCCACGGGTGAGCCGACCCGTGCCGATCACTACGCTAGACTGCCAGATGACAAAACATAGCCGTCCACTGGCACCATCATTAATGAGCCATTTCTCACAAAACCCCGAATCATTTTATTTTGGGACACTAGTACTACGCGGAGCAGTCAGGAATGTCCTCAAATATTCTGGGGAGTATGATCCCACCCGGAGTGCCACCGCAACTGCTGATCACCGCAACTGACTCAGACAACCCATGCACTAACACCCCCTCCTTGATAGTCACCTGCTTTAAATAATGCACCAAGAGGGACCCCAAGCTTGAGATCTTGCCGGAGACTGCCCAACTCGGAGCACGTCTCTTGCATACAACAATGACCGACGGTCGAATGGCCGAAGTCGATAGCATACAGGCTGCCATCCTGATCCCGGATGAAGTTTCTGCACTCAAGGTCGTTGTGCTGGACGCCAGCAGCGTGGACGTCGACGGCGCAGCCGTAAACACCGATTCTACAGGGTCGCAATTTCAAAGACCTCGTCAGGAACAGAATGGAGCGTACTTACCGGTCGTTGAGAGACAGGTCTTGCCACCGCTCAGCCAAGTGTTTGCCTTTGTCTTCGAGGATGAGGGCTGCCCAGGCCCTGTGCAAAGGACCAAAAACGCCGAGGGACTTGGGAACGGCGGAGGACGACACCAAGCACCCGTATGCGTCAACCTCGCGAATGAGGGCATCAAAATGGCAGCTGTCGTACAATTTGGCAACTACGGGCCTAGCCCCGTCCAATGTCCCGCGATAGACGGACACTTGTTCGCCAGACGGGAGCGCAGAGTCGAGTGAGAGAAAGGAAGGTGGGCCGTCTGCAGGGTGTGTAGGTAAAAAATCGCCTGACATAGCCTCCTTAAGCTGGGATCTAGTGAGTTTCTCCAACGACTGTGGTTCTTGTGACAGTGGCGGTCCAAACTGGATTGTCTGAGAAGAGGTCAAACGGGGATGATTCAGCTGCATTCGCGCGTACCAGTTGTTTGGGGTCTGTGGGCCGGAGGGAAAAGAGAATCTGTGAAGGAGGGTGTCACAAGCATGGTAAGGGCGGAAAAGTGAGACGCACATCTTCTTCCGCCCCTCCACGGCCCCGCCCGCCCCTGCAGGCAAGATTGAAGTGTACGCCATTGTCCTTGTCCTGCGGACGGCCTCGCTCGTGAGCCGAGCGGGATGGGCCCGCCGTTGATGGGATTGGGGGTATCGCGGCCACGTATTGGGCGTAAGCAGGCCCTGCCAACAACGGGTCTGGGGGATCAAACGTGAGAAGGCCCTGGGGAGCGTTGATCGCGATCAGCAATGCGAGGAACGGAATTTGTTGTAAGGCGCCCGGATTCGGCTGCGCGCTGGGAACGAGTGGCTGCAGGTCCGACTGCCCAATGCCTCGGATGCGGGGGTCCATGCCGTCAAGCGGTGAGGTCGTGGGAGGTACGCGACCGTGGAAACCAATCGCAAAAGGAGGTTGAGGCATAGTAGGGTGCACTAACGCCATCCATCTGTCATGGCGGGTGCGGAGAAACATAAAGAGGTGGAAGCTCACTGTTTTCCAACACGATGCATTGGTGACCAGAATATACAAGGCCAAAACGGGGGGGCAGACAAGACACGTCGTTCATGACCCTGTGACACATCTGCATGTCTAACTACGTGATAATTTTAAGTCAATACTCTTGTCGCTATAAAACTGCTCACCTTGAAGATGATAGCATGACCTTTCACGTGGGGACCAGGAGGAAGGAACACCTGGGACGATTCGCTGAAAAACGTGCGATAATTTTCCAGCACCCCCGTGACCTTTTGTTCAATGGCGGAGCCTGGGCCAACAATAGGAAGATGGGGGAAATTCAACTGCTCCAGCAGGACCGTTGTGAGGGTGTTTGTTGTCGTGCGTCGAGTGAATGCGGTCCAGTCAATATCTCCCACCTGACGGTGTTGAATACGAGGGACTACTTCAGAGAGACTGTAGGCAAGCTCCAGATCGCGCAGGAGGGCCATGACGATCATCCGCATAATGGTCATCACGGGGGTGAGCCACGACTCTTTTTCGTACTCGCCGGCTTGATATTGGACCTCCAGATTCGCCCACAGAGTTGTAGCTTCGGCAGGGGTCTGTTTGCTCCACCAATGTTTCCGGTCGATGTAGTCTCGTAAACCTTTGAGCGCGCGAGGGATAATCGTCTGATCACGATACGAATAGCAGAGAGGATACTGCGGAGGGTCTCTTCCGCTCCAGGGGGCAGTCGTTATGGTGTTGGTCATGTCAGGGGCGGGCTCAGGCATCGGGAACCCAAATAATTCCTGGTACGTGGCTGGGAACGTAGGCCAGGTGAACTGAACACCTGGCTGCTGTAGATTCTGGGTAGGATTGTACTGATGTTGGTGTTGGGCGGGCTGGGGGAACGTGGGAAGGAATTGCGTGGGGTGGGGGGTAGGATGGCCTGCGCGAGCGGGATATGGGTTGGGATTGGGGTTCATGGTAAGAAGGTGACGTGGCCTCATCACAACATAACTAGTACAAACATACATAACTACAAACATGATCGGGCCGAGGGATCATTTTATGTGTCTGTTTACATGGCTTGTGACGCCGGCACCCCGGAAACTCGCGAGGCGGTGGATGGCCCGAATGAGGGCGCCGCCGCCCATTCCCAATCGATGATTCAGAGCCGGACGTTAGCCGATTTGTTCCGCCGATCGCGTGAGGCTCGTGACGTGGCTGCGCTTATCGAGGTAAGCGAAGCGGCTGGGACGTTTGGTGGGCGACCTGTGATAGGACCCCCGATAATAGGCGTGAAGGCCTGGTCCGTGTCCGGACAAAAAATTTGGGTTTTGAGCCTCCAAGTTAGGCCCTGTCCGGACAAAAATTTGGGTCGGGGGCAAAACTCTTAGGTCCCTGTCCGGACAAAAATCCCCGGTCTAGGAGCCATCTCAGATATACTTTCAAATGGCTTCGGTGGCTCAACGGTCTGTGTCACGACCTTGGGCGTGCTTGATTTTTTGAAACCGGTCCCAGTTCGAATCCGCTGGCCACCGTGTTATTATGCGAGTCGGTCTTAGTCGGCCCGACAAGCCACAGCCACACACTTACAAGCAATTTCATCTTTTATTTTCCCGCCGCCCTCACACACTATTTCGCAAGCACCGAAAAAATGTGGTTGCCGAAGCTGGCGAGGAAGACTAACAAATTTTATTTCTATCACATAGGGATGACAGTAGGGCTCTACGCCGTCCGTCAGGGTGACGGGTCTGACGGCCGGGACGGGCCGGACGGGACCCGTCCGTCAGAGGTCTGGAAGCGACGCGCTGACGGACGGCAACGGGTAACCCGTCGACGGGTTGACGGGTCCTCATCCATGACCTTGTCTTTCCTTGAGGTCTCTTCCTTCGAGGACGTACATCAATTCGTTCGGCATTCCCCGAATGAGATTGATCTTCAACATTCTTATGAAACACGCAAATGGACGGCCTGTGCATGAGCTGAAGCACCAGGATGTACATAATAATGGTTATAGATGTAAACTAATACACAAGAACCACTCAAGTCGTCTGGTTACAGGATCAATATGCGATGTCCAGCTTTGAACCCGTCGACGGCCGTCAACGGGTCTGACGGCCGGGACCCGGCCGTCAGAGCTTTCAAAATTGTGTCTGACGGCCGTTTTTGTGACGGCCGTCCCCGTCTGACGGACGGCGCAGAGCCCTAGATGATAGCTGTACCTAATAACTACCATGGGGCCCCGAGATGCCTGAGAAGCACCATAGAAGCACCGGGGGGGCAAAAAAAAACGCGAGAAAAACGCGAAAAACGCGAAAAACAGGAAAAATGCGAAATTTGGAAATTTTGGCAGATGCTAGGTCCTGTCCGGACAAAAAAATTGGGATCCGGGATTTTCTTGTCCGGACAAAAATCGGCGGATTTGGGCATCCGGGGACCAGGCCTTCACGCCTATTATCCGGGGTCCTCCTCTGATGTATGGAAAGCCAGAGCACCACGCTCGTTTGATGGCCGGTGATTGCCCGATACGGCAGTCGGACCCACGATACTCTGATGCAGCACCGCATCGCTGCTGATGGCTGCTCACCAGTTGCCTTTTACTCGACGGTATAGGTCATATATACTACCAGAGAGTGTATGAAATGATTGCGGACGAGAGAGAGTAAATCAAATTAAATGCGGCTACTTTGGTTAAGTCACGACACGGACCTTGACACGGACTCACAATCGGGTTTTGACCGTCCTCGGACGGTCCTGCCGAGTTGGGAAGCAGGTCACGAGTAACCTGTGTGTGACCTGACAGTAACAGCTTGCATGGCACAAGCCCTTCGACAATTCTCGCGATCTCGCAAGTCCCTGGCGCCCTCCTCCCTGAATCTTGGCGCCTATCCCCTCCGAGATATGAATGAACCAGTCTACGTGCTTTCTACGTGTTAATTCGACCCGTATGTGGCGAGGAGGAAGCCCGAGGAAGCCCATGTGCCACAGTGCCATGTACGCTTCGCCGTACTTCCTAGCCAGACTTTTGATAGCTAATTCTTTACCATTTGTACTTGCTCTCCTAGTGCTTATGGTGGCGGTCAAAACTTCATGTCAAACCCCATTTTTGGTCGGATTCCCCCAAGGTTTATCGATAAAAATTTCATTTCAGAAAAATCGGGGTCACTCCTAACTTAGGGTTACAAATGGCAGATTTTTTGGGATGCAAAAAAAAATGTGTGTACCTAACTTGAGGCTCTGAGCACCCAAAAAAAATGTATATACTGAACCGGAGTTCGACCAGAGTTGGTCAACACCAGATTGGATGCTCCGGTCAGAGTGTGACCAGAACAAGGTAGAAAGGGAGCACGTAAGGAAACCGGAGGTTCGGAGTCTAACCCTAACCCTAGATACCGGCGGTCCGGAGATACCGGAGGTAACCGGCGGTCCGGAGCTATGATTTCGAAGTCGTGATGGTCGTGAAGATCATAAAGGATCCAAAGTCCAGAAAGGACTACCAGAGGAAACACCGGAAGGTGCAAGATCGTGAGAGTTGTGATGGAAGGAATGGAAGCACTGGAATGTGGAGTTGGAAGAACTCTTGGAAGAGCTCAGAGACCCGAACATCCTAGCACAGCAAAATGGAGAACTTCTGCAAGCGTAATGAGCGCAGCAAGCAGGTAACCCAGACAGGGGATCTGGAAAATACTGTTATATCCTGAGCCAGAATGAAGATGACCAGCCCTGCGGAGCTCTGGAACCGGAAATTGATCCAGAACCGGAGATTGATCCGGATAACCGGAACAGGACCGGAGTCAAGAAGTCGGCTTTCTCGCAAGCACCACAGCTCAGAAGGGTGTGCGACTGTCTGGGGAGGAGCCGAAATGAGAGAAGGACCAGAATGGCGAAGAAGAGAAATCGGTGGTCGACCGGAAATCCGGGGGTCAACCAGAGGTGGACCGGAGATGAACCGGAAGACCGGTAATGGACCGGAAATGAACCGGAAGTACGGTAGTGGACCGGAAGGAAGATCGAATGAAGAAGAAGACATCCGAGGGTACTGAGTTTACCCCGGAGTCGAGTCGCAGATGAGACGAGAAGTTTAAGACTCAGTCCATGAAAGGAAACACGGAAACAACATTAATTTTCCAGATGAAGTACTGGAAGTATCTAAGACATATTTATACTACCAAACTAATTGTTGATACTAAAAAGGAATGAAAGGAGGAAAGACAATAATGGTGGGAAGGATTGGTAAGTCAGGAATAAAGGACAATAAGGGATTCATGCGACCGGAGTCAGATGGTGTCGGAAGAAGTGATGGTTATGTAATCAATCATGAGAAGAGAAGTCCAAGACAATAAGTCAGAAGAACAGAAGTATGGATAAACGGGAAAACACTTAGTAAAGTGTTGTAGCGTCATAGGCCCGATGGTCCGAGATGATCCGAATCATTCCGAGATACTCCGGTTTACCGGAAACCGGAGTGTGACCGGATTGTGACCGACGTGTGACCGGAGTGTGACCGGAAACAAGATGCACAGATATAACAGAGAGTGAGAGCTTCATTTTGAGATCCGATACTTATGGGAGCGCGATGCAATTTGAGAGAGTTGTGGGCATGTGTATACCATGTGGTGTGTTTGTAGGGAAGGGCGCGGGTTCGGGTAAACCCCGGTTGGAGCGGGTACGGGTCACGCGGGTTGCCCTCGGGTATGAGACACATAGGCCAAACTCACTGTGAAACCATGAATAGAGTAAGTTTTGCTTGTGCAAAAATGTGTATGAGGTCTAAATTTGCCCGCAAGATTAATTTTCTCACTTAAAAACACTGTCCCTGGACGTGCCTGACATCGGAACCTTGTCGGTAGGCGATGCCGAGACCCGGATCACGGTCGGCAGGGCTTGCCGACGACCCGTGAGCAACCCGTAAACCCGCGGGTTCGGGTTCGGGTTTTACGGGTTGGGGTCCGGGTCAGCTGATTTGTACCCGGACCCGGACCCGTGCCCATCCCTATGTGTTTGCCTCCGCTTGACGGTCCGAGGCATTCGGAACATCATTACATAGGTCATGCTCATCAAAAGGTTGCTTTGCTCTGCCTAGGTAGGTACAATTACGCAGTGTTGGCCCTTAAGGCTTAAGGAACGTTCCACCGGAACCTTAAGGCTTATTAAGGGTTAAGCCTTAAGCTTAAGGGTGAGGTTAAGGGCTTAAAACCACATATTTCATGGCCGGGAGTTGTACATGGGCAAGAATCACTCGCGGCTGTCCTGGAGCCAGCGAGAGATGATCCGGGCCACCTTTTGATTGGGAGAATGTTGCCGTGTCCAAGCCGAGAGCCAACCTGCGTTCAAAATTTAATTTTCTCTACCTAAGCAACTCCCCGAACCCACGGAGTCTCCGGATTTGCTTTTTGGGGTCAAGAACTCTGGACAGCCTGAATCTTCGATTTATATGAAAAGAGGAAGAGGTTAAAATTCCGTTACCGGTTCATCGAATCGAGTAATTTTCGTCCATCTACCCAGGTGTTTAGGCAAATACTGCTCCTAAAATCCAAAGAAAAAACTGAGACACCACTTAAATCGCAGGCACTGATCCCAAGAATTTAATCCCTCCCTGCTTCACGTGTGGTCTATCCAGGAGGGAAGTCGGAAAGGTGACATCTGCGTGACAACTTCCCCACGGTAACCTCCCCCAATCCACGGCTGCAGAACACGAAAGCTCCGAGGAGGCGGCGAGAGGAGGAAGCTCCGAATATAAATTGATACACACTCTTAATGAGTCTCTGAATTTTTCTGGACGCCAGGGATGAGAAAATAGGCCAGACTGTAAAAGATTAGCCACAAATGTACCGTCACAGGCAGACGGCGCCGGCGATCAGACTCAGACAAAAAGGAAAATGACAGCGCAACTGACCACGCAGTGACGGGTGTAGTGACTGATGCACATCAAACAGAACATGACAGCGGATTATCTGCCGTGCTACCAGCCCCAAACTCCGTTCTGTGACACCAGACAACCGTGTGTGGTGCATCGCGCTTAATTAGTATCACCACACTTCATCGCCGCACTTGATTCTCGACGTACAACACCTTGCTTTTCTGACAGCTTGACCGTGACTTCTGGGTTGTGTTGTCTTCAAAGAGAAGGTTTGCAGGTGTCCCAAGATAAAGAAGGGCTCAAGCAAGCAAAAGGGACTCCGAGGTTGCTGGAGCAGACGGCATGAGAGTCTTAGGCAGGGGGATGGGTCTATCACGTGTTCATCAGTCTGTCCGATCTAAGATCTCGAGACCTCCCCCCTGGTCTTATGAGAAGTAGTCTAATTATCGGTCAGCTAATTTTGACAGCCTGAGGTAGGGGTGCCCACCATCGTGATAGATTGCTGCATGCAGACAAGATGAGCTCATGGTGCGAAAATTGGGATGTCTGCAACTCAGATGATTGGTCTGGAAACTAGCGAAGCAAAGAACTCTCACCGAAGCCAGGAAGGATTTTGAAACCTTCTTCCTCCACTCCTACAAAGGTGAGCGAGAAAAGACTGAAAGAAAATTGCCCCGGAAAACACACCTCTTCGTCGCTGGTATGTCTTCCAGAATAAGGAAGACACGGAGATGCATGCCTGGATATTTCGTCGTCATCTCAATGCTTCGGGTGATGTTCACCCTGAACTCCTACTTTCCGACCGCGCTGGGGCAGTTATCGCAGCAGCTGCTGTCGTCCTTGTCTTCGCATTCCATGCATACTGTTTGTCACACCTCCTCGAGAATATTGACAAGAACATCGCAAAAACCCTCGGCCCAGCCTGGCCGTCCTTTCTGGGAGACTTCTGGTCTTGTTATGGCTCGGTTTCCCCAGAGCACTTTGAAGTGCAGTGGGACGCACTGAAGGCGAAATACCCAAATACGAAGGCCTACTTGAGCGAGCCTTATCAGGTGCACGACCGCTGGGCTTGGGCTTGCCTCCGTATCGTATTCACAGCAGGGATTCGAACAAATGGGTGTGTTGAGGTCAAGAATCGTGTCACCAAGGGTATTCGCGGGCAAGGCAAGAACCTTTTCCAGGTTTCCGAGCACTCTGCAATCGCACGACCCAACAGCACAAGGACGAGATCCTTCGTGTGCGAGAGGTATTTATTCTGCTCATCCATTTTGATCAACACTGACTCAGATGATCCAGGCAATGAGGAAACAACATCCGAGCCAACTGGACTGGATGTTCAAATCAATTCTCGACTTGTTGCGTCAGTATGTAGGGCCATATGGGCTGCAACCCTGTTTCAAGCAAATGTAACTATCGATGGTCTATAACACTCAAGCTCTTCAACTGCCTGCAGAAGTCCGAAATTGGGTGCATCTCTTCTTTTTATTCACTTGCTCATTCAGTTGCCTCAAAAATTGCACCAGTCCGAGTACGCTATAGCTCTCAGCCACAAAGAGCCTGGCTATACCTGGCAAGACGACGAAGAATCAGTAAGTTGAGGACCTGTGGTGGTGCCAATTTTCTTACACAATATTTCAGCGGTTCAGGGATGATTTTTCCAACAATGATGCTTAAATTGGAACCCGATTCCTGCTCCGCATTTAACGAGAGCAGGGCCTTGTCCCTTCGCACATCATAAAGGTCACCCACAAAGTAAGTGGCACAACTCACATCATTGCCCTCTTCTCCGACGGTCGGGGATGAATTTGGGAATTGTATGCCGCCACTACCTAGTGGGATGGTCTAAAATACCCGGACTCCCTTTCCATATCTCGTTAATCACGAAAAGGAAACTTGTCAAGTTGCTGATGCAAGCCAAGGAGAGCAGAGAATGAGAGTCCGGGCACAGAGGAAGTTCCACCGCCGGGTGAAGCGGCACCGCATCTACCGCATCCACCAGCCAAAAAGAAGGAGAGAAGTGCCAATTCTGCCGGATTCTGCCGCAATTCTGCCATTCTGCCTGGCTTGATTGCCCCAAAATAATTCTGCCCATCACACTACTTAGCCACCTGTGCCACCTCATTCTTGCAGCTATCAGCGGGATGCATAGGATTATTGCGGCGTGTACCGACAACCAAAAATGAAACGAGCACAAGCGTCTTGCACCCTCGAATTGCAAGGACATGAACCAAATAGCGCCCCCAACGAGGCTATGTAGATCTGATGGGTCAAGACTGCAAGGGTATGCCCTTGGAATCCTTTCTGCAGACTACCCTTGAAAGACAGGTGACCGTGATAACGTCCGAAGCATTCGTGAAGCTGCAAGCGCGCCTGGATACACGCCACTTGAGAAAGACGGGTGACTGTCATAACATCGGAAGCAGTCTTGAACCTGCAAGCACACACCATTTTGGATACACTTGGGGGATCTATATGATCATATAATCCTTCCTTATCATACATACAATAGAACTGCATCTTTACATATTGTGCACCGCCTGTTTCCAGATGGATGAGAATGTAGTTGACCAGGGTTCTAGATTATAGGCCCTTTGTCTCTGATCCGGCAAGAGATGCATTCATTCCCGCTGGGATCCAAACTACCTACCTACACCTCACCGAAAATATAGATATAGATTTTAACAGGTTTCTGCTCAAGTGAATTTGGGGTGCTCACTGCATCCAACCAGGTTACGGAATACCAGTTTCTCTAAAACAGCTATAGCTTGGATACAAGTTTCAAGAATAGAGAAAAGCTGTTCATGGGCGATGCATTTCACCTTGAAAGTGCAACAAATTCACTGTGTGACGACTGTTGGTGTAGTCCAAGTTTCGTTTCATAGATAGAGTCACAATTGTTTGACCAGAAGAAGAAGGGAGTGCAGAATAACATGTTTGGCAGAGAAGGTGGGGGCAAAGCAGGCTGAGAATGTATAAAAAGCAGTTCAGAATATTGGTTTGAGTATCCCTGTCAAATATTGTGGCCCAGGCTGGCCGGGTTCCTGGCCAAGACAAAAAATCCGGCAAATTGCCATTCCGGTCCATCAGGTCAGGCCACCATGATGCTGGTAGCGAGGGCACAGGGGGGATGCCCGCGGAGAAGACACCAGAGACGAGTCATATTGTCATATGGAAGGTAAAAATGGGCTTCGGCTCACTCATATCCCCGCAGTTGTGCACCTACAATCTTGTTCCCATTTGCAAATAGCATTCATGGGACTCAGATATTACTTGATTATCATGTTTGCTCAACACTGTATGTAATTATTTTTTTTCAACAACAAAATTCAGGTACTTTGCAGATGGGAAATATGTTCTTAGCATGGCACAATGCCTGGAGAAGTACATGCGTTGGGACCCCCAATACCCCTCCCAGGGGTAGGGATTTTTCCTCTCAATTTCAACTGGTGGTCTTAGCTCTCAGTACTGAGCGCCACCATTATTAATTTTCGGAGTTTTTGGGCCGCTCCAGACATCCATGGTTTCATCTGAGCGCCGGAAAATGATCCTTAGCACGGTATTTAAGCTCTGGGTCTTCACCTAAAATTTTCAAGCCACTCAGAGCATCCCCAGCATGCCTGAGGCGCTTATAAAATATGATGAACGCCCCCGCGGAAAACTTCTCCCAAGTGCGGCCATTCTTTTTTTCCCTTACTCCCTTTCTTGATTGAAGGTTTGATGCAGCGCGCGGAACTCTATTTCCCTCTCGTCCGGAAGCTCTGGCGTTCCATTGGGTGACATGGGTCCTCGTCAACGTGCACAAGATACCCAGGCCAGTCAGATGGACGACACGGACGATACTGAGCTCATAAAACCCACGAGCACAGTTGGTAGTGCTGTCTTCAAGGTACGTCCTCTGGCGCCGTGATATATTCGTTTTTAACTTCTCCCAAAGCTGCGCAAAATTGTGCGGCATGTCGCTCCAGTCCTCAGCGCCGTAAGACTTGGCAAAAGGAGGTCCGAGACATAGCAGAAGCTGCGCCTGGGACCATTGATGCCATTCTCATGCTAATTTTGAATGTCAAGACACGATGGTCTTCAACCCATCAGATGCTACGTATGTATCTCTGGAGTTAAATTCTTCCTTGGAGACTGACGAGTTGAAAAATATAGGTCGTGCTCGTCAGTTCCGTCGTCCCATCTTCAATTAGGTGGGCAAAGATAGTGAGTTACGCGAACATGAGCTCACCTCTGAAGAGTGGAAGGCCCTCGAGATGGTTACAGGTTGGTTGAAGGCTTTTCGTTCTGCCACTACACAAATGTCGGCAGCGAAGCAGCCTATTCTTTCCACAACCCACGCTATTTTCCCCGGTCTCCAACAGCGCCTCAAAAGCATCATCAAAGAACTTCCCAACAACGCCGATCCAGCGCTCAAGGAAGGGCTTGTTAACGCCCACCGCAAGCTTAGTGACTATTTCACTAAATTTGACGAATCCCGCTACTGCACCTGGGCCGCACGTTTGTTTACATGTTGCCTAGCTTGCTAAATTTTCAAGATGATACTTAAGACAACACAGAGTGAAGAAAGATGGTGCTATTAACTGAATAGTTTATTGTGTTAGAGGTACAAGGTGCGTTAATACATGATAGTATCACAAATGCGGAGGACCGCATGGGCGGGGATTTCCACTCGCGATCAGAGCCAAGAATCTGTCATCGGCAACGTGTACCGCGTACCACAAATATGCAGGGGAAGAATGGAGGCAGTGGCGCAGGAGCCGCGAGGACAGAGGCCTACAGTGTGTGCAGCTTTGGGATCGCAAAAATGGGGGTGGCGTGGGGTGCGCACAACACGGAGTGGGCCATCAAGTGAAAACGACTGTCGGCGTGCTCAGGCACGTCAAATCGCCTGCTGCTCTGCTTCGAGTCTGGCGTTGACGGCGCGAGCGATGGGTGATGGGGAAGGCGGGGTTTCTTTTCTCTAAAAGATTTTTTTTTTTGGTAGCCCTTGGAAGCATCCTCGATGAGTCTCATGGGTCACTCAGTGCGACTGCGACGTACCTTGGGCCTCGAGGGTCAATCACAGCTCTCCCCTCCTCATCTCTTCACTGCCCAACGATGTCAGGCGGTTTGGCCTGGAATTGGGTTGGGTCGGCGCAGTAAGTAGGGATGCTGGTGGTAAGAAAGAAAGGCCCTTGCCGATGCATCGCACATCCCAGATAGGCAAGTACCTCGTTTGAACCAAAAGGCGGCACATCAGCGCAAATGTACCGGGGTTGAACTGAATGTACCGGGCTCTTGAATGTACCTACGGTAAGAGCTTTGTATATCCTCCCAGCTGGACACTATGACGGTTGTACTCGAGCGCCAGCGTATGCAGAAGCAATTCAAGAACTTCGGGTCCGGCGTTGAAAAGCCCCCGCAAGTGAGTGAGTAGCGAGTCGCGCTTCTTGACGCTCCAATGGTTAACCACTTGGCAGAATCCTCACGCAGAGTGGACTCGCCATTCGCCACCCATATTGAAAATTAGGCACCTGCCCGCGCATATCACAATAATATGTTGCCGTTGTGTAATGAACAAACGAGTCTGGCTGGAGAAATATCTATCAAGCCGTCACATCGACGCCGCAGGCATTCTCCCTCCCATCGCACAAAATCCACACCGTCTGCAGATACCTCCTCTTCAACTCTCTTGGATGAATCCGATTCCCTTCCCTATGTGTTGCCCCCAGGACCGTACTCCAACCAACGCCCCCATTACCCTTACGCCGCTCTCATTGGACAGGCCATTCTCTCTTCGTTGGACCACCGCCTAATGCTGAAGGACATATACGAATGGATTTCCATCGTCTATCCTCACTTCCGACGTTGTCAGCCTTCTCTCTGCTAGCATCGGACCAGCCATATTTTGGGAGCAGGTCAATGAAGTTGGAGATGAGCAACTGATCAAAGTCTTCGATGATTTTGGTCAGGATCCCTGCCACATCTGCGTCTGCGGGATCGAAGCTGTCGGCGACGAACTGGGGAAGGACCTTCGCTGTGTGCTCGGACAGTTCAGTGCTGAAATGCCCTGGTTTAGGCGGAGGGCGTCAGTGCGAGAAACCGAGGTGCGAGGTGCGAATCTGCACCGTCAAATATGGCTATCAAGGAGCCGTGCTTGAATGAAAACGCGACGGTTCGGTCCTCGCCTTTGGATTGAAGCGCAGACTGGTACGCGGTGATGCCCCCGTGCAGGTCTTGTTTCTTGGTCTCGAAAGTGTTAGACATCGTGGTGCAGGATTGTGGACGAGAATCCTGAGAGCCCAGGCTGCTGGACGAGGAGGAAGACTTCTTGAGCGAGATTATGCGCAATGCAGGTGCGTGTCGAGCGAGAGTTGGTGCCAACTTGGAACGCGTGTCGATGGTTTGGTTTTCGCCCGATTAGGGCATCACATGACTCTACGGCGCTGCGTTCCGAAAGCGGTTCCCCCACCGCCAGTGCTCGCGTCTTTGCGCGCACACTGCTGGCCAGATTGATTTGAAACCAATTAACCACTCAGCAGGTATTGAAGACCCAGAACCCGCTGAAATTCAAGCTGCCGGCTCGACCGGAACATCTTGTGACTCGGAATGGTTCCCTTATCCAAATAAAATGGTGCGCATCCAATCTTTCAAAGTTGACCAGCCCGAAATTAATCTCCGGGGAACAGATGTTTCTCCTAGACTCTGTTGACAACCTGCCCCGATTGCGGATCTCAAGCTCTCTGATGCGAGTACTGATTTGGATATTAAAAGAGGCCGGCTGCAAGGACGTTCCATCTTTTGACCACCTACGGCGTATGCAAAAATCGATCCATTCGGAGTGCGGAATTCCAACCATTCTCTGCAAGTCGGTGCAAGGGAAGGTTTTTTTCATGAATGATCCGGCTGCAATTATAGCGCAGGTTTGTCGTATAGCGTTGGCTCTGGAAAGGCTAATGACCAAAATATCGTAGGACTGGGCCAATCCTATGACTCGAAAGCTTATTCATGTATATCCCGAGATCCCGTTGGACGGAATTATTCGCGAGATTTGGCACGCCCAAAAATGGCGTCAAAATATGGACCTTGACATGCTGAGCCCCATGTATGAATCTGGTTCATCCCATTGCTACGTGAACGAAGTTTCACGTCTCAAGAACGGGCTCTTCATCGTCCCCACCGCTGGGTCATCTTCCGCGGGAAACTTCATGCCGATGTATTTTCCATTTCCTTCCACGAGAAGGTCCGGCCGTTCTTTGTCATTCTAAGCTGGTCTAACCTATTTTCAGGGAGAGGCGACAATTATTGACAAGGAGACATCTCTAGTTTATGCGGATCATTTTGCAGCCAATTATCTCGATCTTCAAACAACGCTGGGATCAAGGGCTCTGGCTCGTGATTTCGGCTGACATGCTCCTTTCCATGTCATTCCTCAGCGTTGGAGATCTATGTGCAAATGCCACTGATCATAGCCAGGCTAAGCCAGTGTCTGCAAGCAATGTATCTGCCTTCATGACATTGGTTGGTAGTGATAAGAGGCTCGAAAATTTCTAACCGTGAGAGAAAGGGAGCTTCCAATACCTGGCTTTTGTTTGTATGTATGTCATTGACCTGATTAGCGATGCTGTACACTCGGCTGCAGCGATTCAATATTGAGCGACCTTTAGGGGTAGGACCCTGTAACTCAAGTACTCATGCAGTACTGATGACCCGAAAGTTTGGCGCTTCGAAGCATGCAGATTTTCGGTGCACTAGGCCAATACGCTGGGTCTCTGTCGTACTGGTTCTAACACTGAAGCACTGAAGTTCGGGCTGTCACTGCCCGAGAAGTCCGAGATCTCCCCACCAGGTCGGATGTCCTCGATGAGTCCCTCCCTGAGTTCCTGAGATGTGTTTTTTTAACGCGCTACATTCGAGCCCAATAGCTGTCCCTGTCACTATCGGTTACTCATCGATAACTCTCTGATCAGTCATTTCGGGTCATCCGATGACCGTTTTGACGATGAACTGTGGAGATGTCCTGTAGTCAATTTACGTTTTTTAGTCTCATAATGAGATCTGGTATTGAAATTGAAGCTTGGCACTCTTGAACACTGCGGATCCCAGTTTGATTGTCCTCTCCTTCTACGGACAGTGGACCGCTCCATGATTAGCCTCGTACTGGACCTTGATAGGCCAGGGCCTGCCAGACTGCCTGTTTGCACCTCTATCCACATTACCTCGTGCTCCAAAACCATCAGAACCCGATCGACAAGCGCAAAACAAGTTAGCATTGTGTCCATTTGAAACCGCCTGCCTCCATGTGCGATGCTTTGTATGATCTGGCCCGACGTTGTCAAGCTCGGGAACAACGGGCAACTTGTAGCATGGGGCGGAAGCGATGGTCGTGTAAACATCGTTTCGTAAATACGTACCACTTCAGTGTTGAGACATATTCTGAACATTCCTATAAAATAAATAAATTCTGCGGCGGCCATAAAGATGCGCACAAAATAGCTATAGCGCTATCTCCATATTACAGCCATTTGCGGAACTTAGGGCGCAGCCTATTTTTTTCGGTTTTTGGTCAGTTTCCGCCAGAACAGCTTGTGAATAGGCTCATTCAACAGGGATTTTGAAACCAGAGGGCATGACATCTTACAGTGCGCGGCATCACATCACGCCTCCGGATTTGGCAGTAAACAGCCAACAACATTGCAAACGTTTCTACATTTTTCCGTCACTAGTAGTTAAGTAGAAAACACATTTAATGAGCTCTAGTATACCTAAAGTACCCGTGGTGTGGTCCTCAAAGTGAACAAAGAACATTTTATTTTTGAGCCGCCGAAAAAATGAAACAGCCCCTATTGATGCCATCAATTTCCTTTTTGGGTAGGGTTATCGCCAGCCGCTGTCGCTCGGGCGATAATTTTGGGGTCCGAATGGATATTGGCGGGAATACGGCGATGGGAACTGTATGTTTTGACGGCATATGCAGCTTGTCGGATGTTTAAACCCACTCTAAGGCCAGCTCAAAGTCAAACCTCCGTGCAATCAAGCAGCCGACGCTCACGTACCTATATGCATCCATATACCTGTAACAATGTTGAAAATAGCGACGAATATTGTCAGTGGAGACGAGGTCAAGGCACTCTGGCACAAGTTGTTGTGCGCGAGCAAATGTCCCATCCGTGAACTCACGGAAACCTAGAAATAGGTATTGAGTAATGAATACCGGCTGAGCGAGAAAACCCACGGCGCTTTAATTGACTCCAAACCATCTCGATTGGATTCAATTCGCAATGGAATTTCGGAAGAAACAGGCACTTGTGCCCTGCCTTCTCTATGATAAGCTGCAGCAATGGTTTTTCCGTCAGGAAGTCAGTTTGAAGGGACATGATCCGTTGCATGCAACAGTCCGATGGACGGTCAAGGTCCGCATCTTCCATCTCTGAAACCCCACGGCCCAAACCTGCAAGCCCACCGCTTTCTGCCTCCTCTTGTTGTGATTTTGCGTCCTTCAAAGCCTTCTCGCGAGCAGCTTGCGACAATTTACATGTGGAACAAACACCGACCAGTTTTTTCCCAGGATGCTCGACCTCGAATTGTCGGAGTATCCCTCGTTCCCGCAGGACCTGCTCCATGCCTTTTGGCTGGCCAGCAAGCGAAATCCCATCAGAATTAACCCCGGTATAATCCTCGGGGAAAACCATCGCCTGAGGTTGACCTGTCGAAGGGATGATGGTGTCGCGCATCCGTGGTTGCTTCCCCCCGGGACCGCGATTCATTTTGTGCGCCAGAAGGGCATCAGATGCATATGCTTCATGAGCTGAAGAGCAGTCGAAGACAAAAACCGCAACACCGTTGGGATATTTGACGTTGAATATCTTGATCACATCCTTGACCTGCACAACATTGAAAATTATTCGGCATAGATTGAGAAGACACACCTGAGCAATCAATTGAGGCATATCCCACCACGGATCGTGTTTTGCTCCAGGGTAGATAATGCGACGTCCATCGAAGCTGGGGATTTGATAGGCTGAAAAGGGTGCAGGTGGAGGGGGTGGAGTCCAGTCATTTTCGGCATAAGTGCGACCTTGTGCAGGAGTTTCATTGGCAGGTTTTTTGCCGTCCCTTTACCCTTGCGTTTCTTTTCTGTTTGAGCGCTCTCGGTTGTCTCTGTAAAGAGTTCTGGGTCAATGATGAGGGGAGGTACTGAATCGTCCGGAGCAGCGGCCTGCTTCGACTTTCTCGCTCGCTTTGCAGGAGCAGGCGCAGTTGCGGTGTCAGGGTTCGAAGTCGAGGCAACAGTGGTCGGAGTGGGGTTAGCAGCGGCGTCTTTAGCAGCTGTGAGCGGGTTCGTCGAAGTGTTGGATGCTGGAGGACGAGGTTCTTTGGGAAGGGCTAGCTGTGCTTTGATTTCCTCGGCGTTCAAGACGAGTCTGCCGCCATGCTCAAAGATAAAATCCGAGATGTGGACGATTCGTCCCCGACTCTTTTGACGTAGAGGCTGCTCTCCCTCCCTCATCCACTCGAAATTCGCCATATCACCGGCGTGAACGCAGCATTCATCGTGCGATATCACGTAGTGTATTTTCTCACCAGGTTTGAGGACTGGTGCGATTTCTTCGAGGGTCTTCTCGTCATATTGGTAGCAGAATCTGGTTTGTTCTGCGTTGAGAAATCAGAAAAATAACAGATATTGAAACACGCACGGCAAAATCTGCAGCCATAAATATTCAATGAACTTATTCCTGCTTTCGACAACATCTTTTCTCTCATGCCCGTCGACGTACACTCCTTTCTGGACACGGCAAAGATTGAAGCCCATCTTTTTGAGCCAACGAACAGCTGTCGACTCGCTGATGGTCGCATTGATCTCGAGATGAGGAAGTAAAAAATCGTTGATGTATCGACGCATTTTTGCGGGCCTCATCTGAATATCGAGATGATGATTTCGGATCTGTGTTCCAGACAAACAGGGTACGTACCGGCCCAAGGAACCCACCCTCGTCGACTTCAAGTGTCCCTTTTACCCACTCTTGAAGTGCGTCCCGAATGGCGGGGTTGTCGAGGAGAGACTCATGATGTGCCCCTGCACCTTGGTGTTTCTCCGGCAAGGTCCCATCGGCCAAAAGCTGTGCTGCCATCTCGCGGAGAACCCTGGCATAATACGAACCCTTTCCGCAGCGGTGAGAAATAGCCAGACTCGCCTCTTCAGAAGGGTGAGAAAGTGAAATCTTCTGCTTCAGCTTTGGGTGCAAAAGACGGCTCGTAGTTTTGACACTCGCAACAAGCTTGATCTTTTTGAGGGACAGCTCAAGAAGTTTGTCGTTGTATTGACTGAGAGCTTCGAGATCAAGAATGGAGCTGGCGGCTTTCTTGTTGCTGATCAGAACTTCCTTCTTCGAAAGTGCCTTTCTGTGCTGCTTGATGAGAAAGCGAATTTTTACGTGATTTCCCTTGACCGTAGTTTCCTTGAGTGCTCCGCGGGCAGTGGGTCCCAGGTTGTCGAGGACGGGGGTTGGTTCTGCTGAAGCCATGGCCGAGGCCGTGGCTGGAACACTGTCAACTCCAATAGGGGGTGGGGCATTCTCGGCGGCAACATCTGGCATCTTCAAACCGTTTCAATTAATTCGGGGCTAAAAACCGAAAAAGAAAATTGAAACATACTAAACTATCTGTGTTACTTTCAACGCCGTCAAGTGGCGGGACAGTCTCGGTAGCAACGACTGGCATCTTTAAACCGTTGCAATTAATCCAGGTCAAAAAACCGAAAATGAAAAACAAAACATACTGGACTATCGGTGTTACTTCCAACGCCGTCAAGTTGAAATGGCGTGGACACATTGACAACAGTCTGCTTATTTTTTTAAAAGCTGAGCATGGGGAAAGGGAATTCAACAGAATTACCTCGGCCTGCAGGGTTTCACCCGGGGCTACAATATCTGCCTGGGTTTCAGGCTCAATTATCTAGGACCCAATGTAAATATGGATGGTTGATTTAATATGGTCTTTGTACCTCAATATCCGAGTCTGGTTCCTCGGACTCCTTTCGCTCTGCAAGAACGACTTTCCGCGGGTTAACCACGCACTGCATCAATGTGAATTTATTGAACATCGTGAATGTGACCCAAAACAAACATTAAAAATTGAGGCTACGCTCGACTGCATATTGGCGGCCTTGGCTTTCTTTGTTTTTCCCGTTTTCTCGCGCCACTCAGTACTGCGTGATTTTTCTGCTTTTCCGAGCTTGCGATGCGGGATTAAATCTGCATCCAAATTTTGTTTGCGCTTGGCCGGGATAACCTGCAGAATGGCATCAAAGGATAGAATAAAATGAAATGAAAAGAAATTGTACCGGCTTCTCGTGATCAGCACCTGCAGATGGTCCGACCTCGGTATCGGGCTCTGCATTTTCTGGTGGTACGTAGCTTGGATCCGTTGTCAATGACGGATCCAGCGGGAGAGTGACCGAAATAGTCTCGTTGCGTTTGACTGCTTCTCGCTGTAGAGCCGCGGCTTGCTTGCCACTTTTTTTAGGCATCTTCTACGAAGAGTCACTGATGTGTCGTCGGAGGAAGTGCTGTCGCCCTGTGGCAGTGATCGATTTGGTTCTGATTGTTAGAGTTTGCCTGGAGCGCCGAAGAGGTACACACAATTTTTTTGGCAATTTTGGCCGAAAAAGTGAAACACCGTGCGAAAAAATGAGATCTTGTGTCAAACACATTCTTTTGGCCAGTTTCCTGGCTGGAAAAATCAGAAATAAATTACAAAAATTTTCTCGGCATAGTTTGACAGGTGTCGGAGAGGTGGCGCTGCGCACTGTATGTTTTTCCATTATCCCTGTAAGATTTTCCACTGGCTCTGATTATGTTGATACAACTTGTCGCATCCACTGTGTAGTGGTCAGATTGACCCGAAAAGTGATACACCATTCTTATGAATATTTCTGAGGGCTAGAAACGCCGGTATCTTTTATGTGCACTCTGCTTCAAAAGTATTTCATATTCTGACGGTCATGGATCTTCCGCAAGGAATTGTACCTTAAACATAGGGAATACAGATCATATAAAGAATACCGGTATTTATAGCCCTCCGTCATACGGCGAAAAACAGCATCTCAATTTCTAGATCACCTGGACCACGCAAATTGTTCTGCACACAAAGACCAAAAAACATCTTGCGGTGCCAATGGAAAATTGTAGGACACCATGGGCTCTGGTCACACCATCTGCTCTAGCTTTCCATTGCGGCAGTGGCATTGCCTTCCTCCTACCCATTTCGCCTTTAACTATACCTTTCCTCCAAATCCACTTCTAGATTTCGTTCACAGCTGCATGCTCAATCCAACCCGCATCGCACTTCCAAGCCGTTCAATTTCCACGCTGTCGGGCACTGCGCGCTCCGGCGTTGAACATGGTCAGGCTTGGTATTTTCTTACTTACAATATTGTTCTTAGATTTCTGGTGTTTCCTTTCGCTTGATGGGCTGACTCTCCACCTTTCTAGCAATCCCGAGGCCATCAACATTCCAGATGCCGGCGCGGGCTCGGACTGCGCTGGGTATCGACCTGGTTCTCCTGAGAACATCTTACCCTGGCCTTGATTAATGATATCAGGGATGATATGTGCTGTGGTCCGTCCGGCTCGATGTTCATTCGGCCCGTGTTCCTCGATATATTGCGACATCTTCGAAAATGTCTTGGTCATATCTGGTGCTCCCTGGCGTGAGGTGAACGAGGTTAAGTGGAAATTTCGTGCGATGTTCTCGCAGCATTGGCTGTAGACGTGAATCAGCGCAGATTCCTCCAAAACACGTTTTTTCGTGTAGTTGGAGCCACGTCCGCCGTAAGTATCCTGAGTTGTTCTATAAGACACCGAATTCAAGAAATAGATATACCGACCGACCTTCGTTGGAAGGTTTATCATCTGCTCGACCACCCAGTCAACGCCGCGGCATTTCCCTTCAGTCCCTGTCGGATTTGGTAATATATTGTATCGGATGGCGTGTCGGAGGGGTGCAGGGTATACAAAATGGAGATCAGTCA
Organism: Mycena sp. CBHHK59/15; assembly: GCA_029204085.1. Taxonomy (NCBI): domain Eukaryota; kingdom Fungi; phylum Basidiomycota; class Agaricomycetes; order Agaricales; family Mycenaceae; genus Mycena; species Mycena sp. CBHHK59/15. The sequence goes on from JARGXW010000410.1 coordinate 113,026, forward strand.
TGAATTTGAGCATATGGGACGCATATTTATGCTTGCCGACAGCTTTGAAGATGTAAATCCATGAAGGAAATAAGGTTTCAATGCGCCCGATATCACCGAAATTCATCGCCGAGGACAGCTCTTCGTAGAGACCAAAATATTGGTGCATCTGAAGGATATTTTCGTGCTGCTGGTCTCGTTCCTTCAGCGGACGCAGGCGAAGTTCGAAAATATTAAGGTCCTCAGCACCCGCAACATGGTGAGTGGCGAGATAGTCGGAGATTTCCGTGATAAGTGCGAACGACGGTTTTGAGTCTGCGAAGGCCTGCAACGATGTCCATTTGGGGTCACGTTGACGGACTTCCAAGCGCCATGCATCCAAACGAAGAGCCGCGCCCGTATGAGCAATGACTTCATGCATCCGGCGAAACCCTGGGTCGGAGCCAATTTTCCCGGTTTCCTTCGGGCGATGCAATGCAACGAAATGCATTAGACTGGTCGGGTCCTCGCGCCCGGTCTTCGGCTCGATGAAAATCCGCCAGATCGCATCTGCTGCTGCCATCTTCAGGTGGAAAAGACCCATGATATAAATCACGTATTGATATCGCCGCCACGGTGTGTCCTCGATTGAACGACGCTGGAGAAGTGACATTATACGCTCCCCCGTACCGAGGTCCCCGTGGAGTAAAACCACGTATAAGATGATCGACAAGACATTGCGTTCCCAGTTGCCTTCTTTATCCTCCGAAGGATCACCAACTCCGCCCTGTTCGAGAAACTCGGGAATGGCCTGCAGATTGCCAGCAACGGTGGACTGCTTTATATCGAGGGACCGTGCGGGTGCCCAGCATAATCTCGCGGAACTAGGTCTAATTTCCCAAAATTAGGCGAAGTTTCGGCAAGTTTCACCTAATCGTACGATGCGGTGTCAGCTTAGGCGAAGTTTTGTGAAATTCGGGGTAGATTATGATGTGGTTTTTCCTCATGGTTGGTTTGTTAAAACCTTGTTCCTTTGTGAAGCAACATCCATCCGAGTTTATTGACTGATTTGCTGTTGAGACAGGGACTGATTAATCAAACTTCATATAGATTCTTTCGACCCGCTGCCCTTGCGGTGACCTTCCCCAGAGTCGTGCATACGTGCGATCATCCTTCGACATCTCGTCAAGACAAACCAGATAATCGGCAGGGCACTGTGATATGCGGTGTGTGAAATTCCCATCCTGGAAAGGGTCCCGCTGCACCCATAGTTCAAATTGAACCAAAACCTTGGTGTAAAGGGGAGCAGCTCGTAAGACAAAAATGTTTGGTTTGGTGGTCTCAGAACGCAAGTGAAACCAGGTAGTTGGCTTCATTTAGCCCTGTGGGCCCTAGTACCTAATGAACTGTGGGGTCTACATAGTAGTTGCAACTATGGCCTAGTTGCTTCTGCGTACCTCGCGGTGTTGGGAGGTTCGATTCTCGCACCGAGTCTCCTTTTTTTCCTGAACATATTTGATCATTTAAAACGACTTCCCTCGTCGTGGCGGCTTTGGGATACACTTTTAACGATGGCGAGGATATGGAGATATAGACTGGTTCAACTTTGTTAGGTCCTCTGCACCTGAACTTGTAGCGCATCTAGGTTCTGGTGCGGCACTTGATCTTCGTCACCCCCCAGTTTCGACCATCGGCGCCACGGAATCCGGACAATTATCATCTATTGGTACGTTGTAACCTATGTCTGGCAGTATTCTGACCAAACAATTTCATCCCAGCTACACTCGCTGTTGCACCGGTCTTCCGAGGAACGACCCCGCCCTCATTGATGCCTCGTACGCGAGGTGTCGATGTTGTAGCTGCTCATACGCGAGCCGCAACACCACGGGGAGGTGCAATACCCCGGATGCCCCGTACGCGGGGCATCCAACCATCTCGTACGCGAGGTGGCGCACCCCGTACGCGGGGTGTTCAAAATGCGAATGATGATATGATGCTTGTTGATTCTCCTGATGAACCTTTGTCTCCACTACACGACCCCTTTGTCTCTCTTACTATCAATGAGAAAAATACCGCTGTACGGTGTCTTGTTGAATATCAGCGAGTTCCTCTGGCCATATTGAGGAAAATGACTGCTCGTCATTTCCAAGTATCTGCAAGAGATTCAGGTGAAAAGCAAAAATGTGTAGAAGCTTTACGCACAGAATTTCTTGCCCATCGGTGTGCAGAAGCTTGTTTGGTTCTGAAGTCCGAAGCCATACTTGCTGGCCTGAGTCCGGGAATCCTTTCGCCGAGTGAGCTCCAACAGTGTGAATTAAGCCTTGGTCTTCGGTCTAGCCCTCATAAAAGAAAGTCTACAACCCTGGATAACAGTGTTCACAAGCGTCCACGTTCGACTGCCGAGACAACTGGGACCCAATTCCCCATCGTACTAGCTCAGAATGAGAAGGACCAGATCATTCGCGAGTTTCGCCAAGGCACTGATAACACGTCAATGAGGCGATATGAATGTTCTTTCTGTGGTAAATTTGAAAATGCAAGTCGTACCAAAATGAGGGCTGTAAATGTTCTTGATATCTCACTGCTTGATAGAGCTGTTGCAGAACTTCGGGTAATGTCTCGGCAGCCTAAAATTGAATCATTCGACACTTCCTCCCTCATTAGCGGTTCATACGTACTGTGTCATCTCTGCAATTCCGCTGTCAGCAAAAATTCTTTTAATTCAATTCCTTTGCGCAGTTATGCAAATGGCCTTTGGATAGGACGAGTTCCGGAAGAACTCAAGGATCTCACATTTTTGGAAGAACAATGTATCGCGCGAGCCCGAGCGACCAGATGTATGTACAAGCTCACCCTAGGACCCTCGGGTCAGCTTGCTGCTCGGGGAAATGTTTGTATTCTACCTCAGGACACAACATCTTTCATATCTGCAATGCCAATTCCATTATTTAGGTTGAGGGATGAAATCTGTGTGATTCTTGTGGGATCGCCTGACACCGAGGTCACCTATGATATGCTAAAAAGGTCACTGCTGCTTGTGCGTTGCGAGAAGATTCGAGCTGCTCTATTTTGGCTGATAGATAATAACCCACTTTATGCAGACCTTGATAAAAATGTTGTACTGGATAATTCAGAGGAATACCCGATGCACGATTGCCCGCTCGCAGTTACAGATTTTCTACGTACCAACTCTGCGAATAATCAAGGGTCATCGTATACATCATATTCAGATCAAGCTAATGCCGAATTATTTGAGAGAACAGATACTTTTGAACTCACCTCTTCGACGCTCGTGGATGTTGATAATCTTGCATCGACTTACCAGCAGAGAAAGCTTGACGCTCTCCGGAAGTTGAAGAAACAAGAAACCGGATTTGTGAAGTTTCCATCTGGGAATACACCGTTGTCGACTTCAAAAAATCCTCGAGTTTTCGGTTGGTTATGGCCCACTCTCTTCCCATACGGAGTCGGAATGATAGACAACAACAATGTCAGAATTTCACCGGAGATTCCATTTCATCAGGTTGATACCGCACCGCATGTACAACATTTGTTAGGTATGAAGGATCCACGGTTTCAGGTTCATAAGTCTTTCATTTTTGTCATGAGCAACATCATTCAGCGACGGCAGTCATCGTTCAAATCTCGCCTTGCAACAAATCGATCGTGGTTTCCAGTGGTACAAGATTTAATGCAGAAGATTGACACCCAATGTATGGATACCTACCAAGCTAAGCTCGAAAAAAATCCGTTCGCAAAGCCCGAAAGTGAAGGGGAGAAGGCAGCAGCCAAGGTAATGAAATACATCAGTTATGTCTCGGATCATATCCCTGGGTCAGTGGGGGACGTCAACAGCATGAAGCAGCAAATGCACAGTAAAATCATATGTGATGGCTTACCCCATTTTTTTGCTACAGTTAACCCCATCAGACTTTTGACATTTTTGTTGTGGGGTTGTACAACACCAAACAACACCAAAAAATAGCATGAAACCTCGCAACGTCACAACTCACAACAGCCGTCCCAATTTTGACAACCTCAAAAAAAAAAAAAAAAACCCCATTGTACTGGGGAGAGTTCGCCATTTCATGGCGGTACCTTTTGCATTTTGGGAGGGACTATTTTTGCTCCAGGCGTTGCGACGTTGTCAGCAACATGACAACACCAAACAACACCAACAATCGGCCAACAATTTTGTCAAATGGCTGATGCCTGCAGATTCTCACAATCCAATTGCGCAAGTCTTAGCTGGAAGAGACATTGATCTGGACAAGATTTTTGACGCGCTGGATGGTACACAGAAGGAACCAAGCATCCGAGCGAAAACATTGGCTGAAAATCCGGTAGCCGGTGCTGAGTTCTTTCACCTAATGATAACCAAGTTCTTGGATATAATTCTGGGCGCAAAACGGGTTTCAAAAATTGGGATTCTCGGGAAGGTCAAAGGGTGGTACGCAGTTGTTGAGGCGCAGATACGTGGTTCACTCCACCTCCATTTGCTGATATGGATTGACGGTGCCCCTGCTTCACCTTTAGATATGAAGGAACTAATGAATTCAGATGCCGAGTTCAAACAGAAGCTTACCGCATGGTATGATGATATCATTTGCCAGAGCTTTCCGAAAGATACCGTTCCGTATGTTGCGGCTGACGGTACTCCGAAGCAACTCCCTGTTCTCAGTCGCCCGTTAGATCCTGATTCCCCTGACTATGAGCTGAAAAGAGACCAACACCACCGAGATCTGTGTGAGAATACTGGACTAGTGCATGGACATAATGCAACATGCTTCAAGCATATCCCGCGTCGCATACACTCTCTCCTCGATCCTGATAATGATTGCAGGTTTGAACTCCCTCGTCCTCTGGTTGCGGATACACACTTTGACGATGAGGATGATCTTGTAATACGCTGTGAAAACGGAAGTCTGAATGGCCACAATCCGACAGCTACTCTTTGTCTTGGATGCAATACTGACCTCAAGCAAACAGCATCGGGCTCTGTTGCAATGGCTATGGTTGAATACATGGGGAATTACACAATCAAACTGCAGTTGGACACTGCGGTTGTATTTTCCGCTCTCTGTGCTTCTATAAAAACTCTGCAGAATAAGCCTCCTCAGGATGTAGACAGACGGATTGACAATTCTGAAATGGCCCGGTTAATGATGGTCAAAACAACGAATACTTTAGTTGGCAAAAGAGAGTTGACAGGCCAACAAACAGCCAGTCTTTTGCTTGGTCGGAAGAACAATTACACATCGGATGAATATCAGGAGCACTGGTGGTCTTCTATGCTCAGAGATATTGCACGCGATGTTTTTGTCGTTGACCTTGAGGATCATCCCGAGCCATATGCACTGCCAGAGACAAGAGAAGAGCTTGAAAATGATGCGCTAGATTCGGTCGAAGCCCAACACATGAGAATCCCGGATGACGAGGACGATGGAATGATGTTGCTCACACCAGAAAACCTCAATCGAGCTCCTGAAACTGAGGAATGCAACGAGGATGCCGGGGTCTGGCAATCTGGATCTGAAGTCCAAATGTTCGCCCGGCCAGCGGTTCACGAGATATGGGCACATTTAGATGATCTTACCGAAAAAATGTTAATATTTTTTCTGAATTTTTTTTTCGACAAATTGGCCCGATCCGCGCAACTTTCAAAAAAAGACTTCGAGGCCAAGGCAACCAACCACGTAAGCAGACTATATATGGTAATTCATCACTCTAAAAAGGCAATCAACAAAAAGCATCCAGTGAACCGCTGACCGGGCGAACATTTGGGCGTGTACCATTTATGTCCCACAACATCGACTTTCTGTCCTGGAGGAACACTTTATGTCACCCTGGCAAAACCCTCCCGCCCCTATGAGTTCTGGATTATGCCCTTCCGGAATATAGTTTTGGTTTCCCAAAAGATGTATATTGGCCAGTCCAACAGGCCTTTAGTGTCCTCCTCTATAACTAAATGTGTCCACACTATAACAACATTGTGTCCATTGTTTTATGGCTTCATGTCCCTCATTTTTTGCCTTTCTGTCCCCATGGTCATGGCTCCATGTCCCGGTGACTTTGGTTTATTGTCACGCCGTCATCACCTTTATGACATGCCATCAAACTCTTTTGGTCCCACCATCAAACCTTTTTGGTTCCACCATCACGACATTCCTGTCCAATCTTTAAGTATCTCCACAACCACTTGCCCGATTTCCTCCAACCTGTGGAGGCTTATGATCCTACAGGTCCCTACCCTTGGGCAAAAATGTCAGAATGATAAATATCCAAGTACTTGTTTTGATATTGACTGATCATGTGGTCAGCTTGTTGAAGTTATAAAATTGAGTGCCAATTAGTTTGAGTTGCATGGTTGGCATCCCAGAATCCATGGAGGTCGGTTTATGGTCCTCCGGGATGGAGACATAAGTTGTGATAAGTTGTGTGTACCTTCGGCATAACCAAATATGTGCTTTGCGGCATTCCAGTGAGTATGGCCAGGGTTTTGCATGAAGTGTGCCAGTATTGATACATATGAGGCAGCATGGTAGACCATAGTAGAGGCAAGGAAGGGAGTCTAGCGAGAGGAGAGGAGAGATTGTGCCTAGACAGAGACGCATTGCCACATGAAAGTCCGATTAGGAAGGTGTGATGTGACATTGGCGATCAAGGCCATTTTGAGGCCAGTTGTCGAAAGCAATTCCTCCCGCTCGCCATTCTGGGTGTTCTACCCACCTTTCATAGCAAATTCGCTCAAAAGTATGGTAGTTATAAACTCCTACAAAAAATAACTTTACATCCTAAGAATCACAAAATACATGCTCATTCAACTCATTTCATTTCATTTGTATGGACTTTTCGAAATGATTGCTGAGTATTATAAGATCCATTGAGTGCGTGAACTCAATATTTGGGGAAAGATCCACAACATGTCCTGAGAACTATTGATAAAAAGACTGACAGGTAATCCTGCTAATGGTGACCCCATCCCAAAAGGTGGTACTATACTGTACTGTGGACTGAATGGCAATTCCTGCTCACCTGAACCGAGAGGCTGATTATTACACATGGATTCACTAGAAACACCCTCCTCCCAAATACCCATACATGTGTACTTACTCAGCCCATTCCACCCGGGCTCTAGAAAATCATTCGGGTCTCCACTCCAACTTGATCCCTGACAATAGGCACACTGGTGCTGTACAATTAGCGGGGAGCATTTTTGGAAACATCCAGAACATGTTTTCCTTGCAGCACCTCTTTTTGACCTGTTTTTCCCAATGGGTTTTTCGGGCCTCAAGGATTTTTGCATGTTTCAAGCAGATTTACAACCATTACTATCTTCATACGGGTTTGTCAAGGTTGTTTTACCCAAGTACATCGTACATACAAATATCATATTGTTAAATTGTTGAAATGTCGAAACATGTGCTTGGCAGGTGCACATGAGTGATTTACAGTAATGGCCTCGGAATTCAGTGACTGGTCAGACATAAGAACTGTCCCAAGTCCCATTGGTGTGCTGAGTGGGTGCACATCAGTGAGGTTGAACTGTGAGAGAATTGCATCAATATATGCTGTGGAATGGTGCAGGCGGTTCTGTTGTGAATTACATTGAAGCCCAATATCCAAGAGATCTCACCATCATCTCAAAGTTTGCACAAAGCTGCCTTGATGGTGTTGATTTCCCCAATCATCTTTGCAGTCTGCACAACAAACGCGTGAAGCGTGACCTCCTTCGTGCCGCAAAACTCGAGGAATATCCCCATGGGCTCGACGTCGAGGGTAAGCTGAAACTACGGCTGTATTCGGACCAGTAATCTCATCCTTCACAGCTATAATTCCCATCGCCCAGGCGGAATTACTAAAGCCACTCCCCGAGCGGTACATCCACAGCTATATCAAGACGAAGCAAGGCAAGATAATTATCGTGACCTTTGTTCCTTGCCTTTTGAAGCTCCTCGATGATTCCGGAGTTACTTCGTTCGATGGTGACACCACTTACAAAGGCATAGTGGGCAAGGTGAACGAGTGGGAACTCACCATATTTGCCAAGGTGGTCCAACGCGGTACGTCTGTCGCCTTCCATTTCTGAGAATGATTAGCGAGTAATGTTGTATAGCGGCATCAATCCTTCGGGCCTATATCGACGGCGCGAGCACCGATTTATTCGAGGAGTTATTTGACGAGCTTCAGCGCGTCAAACTCATGGTGACAGGGAGGCCCATTCCACTCAAGAAATTCGTTCGAGGCGGTAATCTGATTGTCGCGAATGTGGATATGGATGGCTCACAGGTCCTCGGCTTCTGTAGCACGGTCATGAAGTACAACGATCCCGAGTACAGCGGTTTCTCTAATGATACGCCACCCGAGGAAATCGCACCAGAGATTATCAAACTATGCTGGAGACACGGGAAGGAGTAAGTTGCGCTGTCTTGCGCGTTTGCTGAACTAATTCTCCTCTCAAGGCCAATTCACGACTTCAAATCGCTCGTAACTCCCCAGCAACTCGCACGCATCAAGAACGTCTTCTACATTCAATCGAAAGAGGAGCTGGCTGAATTCTCAACGTGGCTCTATGGTCTGGGTATCAAGAAGATTACGGGTGAGTGTTTATTCAAATCTGTGTCGTCCATTCACAATCTCCCCATTAGATTGGTGGAAACATAAAGAAATAAATGACTGGATTATTCCCTGTCTCATCAAATCCCAGTCCAACATTTCCGCGGACGACTGGGACGCGACTCCTTCGACGACGAATACCAACGAAGCGCAGCACCATTGGACCAACTCCCACACGGGTACCAAATTACCTCCGGTCGAGGCGCTTGAAAGGTGATCATATATTGTTCAAGCGATTCAATCAATGCTCATCGTCTATAAGTCGACGTAAATTAGACCTGAACACGGCACAGGAGATCGAGATGTCTCTCCGGACCGGTATTCTGTCCAACCCCAACAACGACATCTCCCACCGCATGTCCCGAAACTCCCGGCGCCAAGCCGCCACCGCAGGGAAAGAACAAGAGTCGCGTGATGCCGCCAAGCCCAAGGCCAAGGCATCCAGTAGGCGAGGTAAATCGACCAGAGCAGGTACCACAACACTTTCTGCGAGCTCGAGTGGTCGCGTCAAAACCCGGAGGAGACCAGGTAATTTATTTATAGGTCCGCGATACCGACACTCACATGAATTACATCAGAGCCTGCACCTGTACTTCCAACACAATCGGACACTGTGTCGCCGGAACCCATCGTTTTCCCCCTTCCGACCCAGACCACAGAGGCGTTGGTCCCTGACTTCACCTTGGCTGGACCTGCAGTCGACCCGATGTTCGATCTCTTTCCCACCTTCGACTTCAGATTCAACGACACAACCACTTCCCAGGGTTTCAACGCACCTGGTTCATTTCCTTCGCACAGTTCCCTGACGCGCCATTCGACCCCAATATCTTCGGACTTACCAATTACAACGCGCCGATAACTTCTGAACCTGTTGAGTATTTCCTCCAGGATTTATGCCCCTCTGCTCATTTCCCTCGCAGGGTTTCTCCGGCGACCATTTCACTCCACCTGATCCTACCCTTTTCGGACTTTCGGCGGATTTCAACGCGCAAATCCCTTCTGGTGCGCCTGTCGAGAATCCCTTGCAAGATTTCATGGCTTTGTTTGGACCCTACGGAATTCCTGGTGACGTCGGGATGGCCTCTGATATATTCTCAGCTTCGACAGAGTCACATCTCGAGAACCAACTCCCTTTGCTCCCTCCACCTCCGCCTGAATCCCCAGTGGCGTCCCCGGCGATCGACAACGCTGGCCCGAGTGCCCCGAAATCCCGGCGTTCTCGACACGAAGTTGACGAGGCAAATATTCTCACCTCTGCGCGTTCGAGGGCGCCTACGGAACGCAAGCGGATCGCCGAGGAAGAGGTCTCAAGCCGGGCGCAAAAAAGGAACCGGCGCAAGGTATGTGTTGTTTGCCTGGTGCACATGATCTTTTTTCTGACTCGATATCGTCCCAGTGACGGCCATTCAATGCGCAAGTTTCGGATGGATGGAAATTACTGCCGTAAAATCTTTGAATAGTCATGTATCCGCCCCAAATAATTCCCTTTCTATGCCCGATCCCTTGCTGCGTGACAGTTTTGTGGCGTCGAAAAAAATTCTCGAGCGAGACCAATGCACAGCCAGCGCGGCTGAGGCGGTTGCCGCGTGATCAGGTCGAATGTGCCGTATGTATACGCAGACACGGCACATTCCCGGCAAATGTGCCGGACTTGAACCAATGTGCCGTGCATGCGGTTGAATGTACCGTGCTTGGAATGTATGTACGTGTCGAGTTTCGTTGATCCCGGTCGTTGCCTGTCGTCGCGTAGCGTCGCGTATGCGGCTGGCAGCACGTGAGCGTAAAAAAGTGGTTCGTTTTGATAGAACCACAACAATGTCAAACACCTTTCTTCCTTTCCCCCTCTTTCCCCCACTTTCTCTTGCACTTATCCCCCTTTCCCTGCCCGTATCTCCTTCACCCGCCATCCCACCTATGCCGCACACACCTACAGTATATTCCTAGTCACTTTCCCTTTGACTTTGGCTCCTGATCACCTGTTCCTTCGTCACGATCAAGGTCCGCGACGTCCGTCATCGCTGGACTTGCCTACCATCGCCCGTACATCTTCCCAACAAACACTGCGTGTATTGGCGTGGCCGACTGCATAGGTCGGTTGCGCGCGCGACGTGGAGAAGAGCAAGTCGTCCGACGCGTCGATTGGTTGGACGACGATCGGGTGCCGTCGCTTATCAGGCGCGCTGACGAGCTTTGGAGCCGTGCCAATGTTGTCGCGTTGCCTGAGGTAAAATCGACGGGTTCACCGTCTTCTGGCAACTTGAACGCTGCCGGCGAGAATGTTTTGACGAGGTATTCTTGGGCCATCGCAGACTCTGCCGGCGTCCCGTATTTCATCTTTGTTTGATGACACAAGACGTCAAGGCGCTTGAACTCGTTTCGTACATCTTCGCTCGGGCGGCACTGGATGACTTTTTGGCGAACTGGACGCAGGATGAAGACACCGTCAAGTGATTTTGCGCGTGAGAGCATGACATAAGGTGATTCGGTTCCCCGCGTACTTTCAAGATCGACAACAACAACTTCCATGGTCTTTCCTTGAGCTTTATGGGCTGTCATCGCGAATGCTGGGACCAAGGGAAACTGTGTTCTTTTCAACACACACTTTTTATACGAGTCTGGATGCGTGAAAGTCATATCGACAGTTTCGGCGAGCACAGCTGCATGTTTGGGCGGCAGGTCAGGAAGAGCGGGGCCAGTCATGTCTGGTACGTACAGGGCGCCTCGATCACCAGCATCGTGGTTCACGACCGCTACACTGTTTGGCCGTTCCCAAACTCTCAGACGTCGATATGCCCAAGCAGCATCCCATTTGCCGCCAGCCTTCCCGAAAAATTCCAGAACGGGGACAAAATGTATCCTTTGCCGCCATCATATAGTATCGCGCACACCAGTGTCCCTGGAACTTCCGTCAAATTATGCTACTCAGTCACCCTCATCGTGACCCGAATGCGTATGCGTAAATTTCGCTTGTCTGTGTCCAACACGTACGGTGCATCCTCACGTCCACATTCCCAACACTGACTATGCATCACTCACAGGATACAGGTTCCCTTTAATTATTGCCCAAGGACCCGTCCACACCACCCCATCCAGCCTTGTGTCGATGGGTTCCTGTGCGACGTCAAGTCCATGCCAGAGGAATGGCGCCAGATTGTAACCGAGATTCTGCCCCATCCTAAGTCCGCCCTCGCGCCCATTTATGCACACGTAAGTCATCCTTTTCTCAACTCCTGTTGTCTGCCCTATATTTGAATCCCACAGCTATTCATTCCGGCGGCTAAGGTATACGCATAAGCGACACGATACCATTCCACGTCCAGATCTATGGGCACGTTTCTTCCCTCCGCGAATTCCTTCCGAACAGCGACACGGACAAGATGTACATCGGGGGAAATATCATACGCCAGATTGTCTTTGACATACGCGACCGCGTATTTCACCGCAACGTCATCATCGGGGATGCCGAGTTCGTTTCCACTCCACCCGGTCCGTGGAGCAACCCGACGGACTCCGAGGCAAGCCTAGACTGGAAGGGAGAGGTTCACTGCAAGCCCGACGTTAGTGTCGGCTCCTTTGATTCGGGGACCATCAGAATTCAGGTACATACTTTGATGCACTGTACAGTGGCTCGATTTCACAAAGTTCACACCAATTTTTTAGGATTTTATTGTGATTGATATGCGACCACCTGGCAGCTCCAGATCACAGTTCCCAGCCACGCGACATGCACATCCAGTGAAACTTGTTACGGACTCATGGTCGCATTACTATGTCTCATAATCAAATTTTGCTCCGCCTCCGTTGTATTATTGAGCTTCAAACAAAGCATGCTATACCCTTCCTCCGATGCCTTGTCTTTTTGGGTTCCCACCACAAATTTTGATGAAATACGTCGCAAAAATTGCCGGATCAAACATCATAATCCCGTCGCCTCGATCTTGATCTCGTAAAATGTGTCAGATAGAAGCTCAAAAAATCGGTGCTAGCGCGATTGATGTGCACCTGAGCAAGGGTGATGGCTGAAGTAATGTCAGCTTACTGTACCAATGTGTATGGGTGAAACGTAACGCGTATCGGACACACTGTTTCGTTTCAGTTTTTCCAGCATGTAACACATAACGG
>JARGXW010000411.1:0-125208 GCA_029204085.1 Mycena sp. CBHHK59/15
GCGTGTGCCTGTAAAACAGCCGTAGAACGGAATATCAGTGATATGCTTGGGACTCGATACTCAGCTTAGAATAACTCTTGACTCGGGACTCTGTTGGGACTTGGTTTAACTCGGAGGGAAGCACGGGACTCGATGAGAATATGGCTCAAGACTCGGGATGGTGGTGGTAAGAGGAAGAGAAGGGAATCCCCCTTAATGTCCATTGTGACAGTACAAATAGGAACGGACGGCTGCAACGCGTACTCTTGCGTCACCGTTCCGTGTGTCTATCCACGACATTGTGAGGTAAGTAATAAAGCAAGGGAAAAATATGTAGAGTGCCCATGGGTAGATCCTCAGGCTAACTTCGCACCTAGACCATCGAGCCAACCGGGAGCAGCGCAAAGACGTAATAGGGCGAGCACACTGCCCCGCAACAGTGCTGTTGAGAGATGTCCCAAGTCTCCAACGTCTCAAGCCCCAGCGCTGTCCGAGAAGGCCGAGGTTTCGATGCTTGTGTCGCCGTCGGGTGGTACATAGCTTTTGAGAATTGTGCCAGAGGAAATAAAATACGAGAGTCAGTTTGTGTATGGTAGAGAGGTAGAATGGCTCAATGGGTATGACAGAAAATACACTGCGCTCCGGGCCTGCACTCGATGCGCCTCCAACGTCAGGTTCGAACCGTGAGATATATTTTGATGCGGGTTGATGGCACGTGGCTCAACGTGGTGAGAGCGCTCGGATACACGTCCGGTGGAGGTAATGACCTGTAGAAAGGGGAATAATGATGGAGGAGAGGAAATGAGTAGATAATGCGAGAGTATGAGTGAGAGAGATTGAGAGTGGCTGTTAACGCCCGAGAGGGAACACGCGGCAAATGCCCTGATGTGCATGAGCGACGAGCGTGCCTATTGGCACTTCCACAACGACACCCAAGGGACCTGCTCACAGGTCGTGTCGGGACGAACGGGATCAAAGGGGAAAGCTATCTGCCGTGTGTTTCATCCTCTCTTCTATTGTTTGCTTTTATCTTTGCCATGTTGCCTAAACTGAAATGTGTACACAGCGTTCAATCACCACAAGAACGGCCTTCCATACGTCGCCAAGGTCGAGCCCCTGTTCTCACCCACTGCCTCCAAAAAATAAATGCACCCACGCGATTGCGGACAGGGATCGGGAGTGTGTTCGCAAGTTTGGTCCTGGGGCAACTGTCAACAAGGTTGAGAACGGTATGAGTTCAATTCGATTTTTTTCAGACCTCTTACAGCTCTTTCTAAATGCTCACAGCGCAATCGACGAAGGACCTGCTCGGTGGCAAGACACCCAGCCTCTTTCATCCCGGGCTCATCAGTCGCGACACAAAGACTCGAATCATTCAGGAGTTGAAGGCCAAGTGGAATGACCTTTCCTCAACCGCAGCCAACACGAGGCAGCGTAATATGTTCTCTCTTCCATACCTCTTCGTTTGCTGATTATTGCTCTTTCAGAGGTGGCCACTTACATTGCGGACCAAGAGGCCTTGAGCGATGAGAAGAGATATCTCCAAAGCTCACTGTCTCGTGAAGGGAAGCGAATCATCTTTGGTGCGCATCCCAAGCTTCTATGTTCTATCCACGATCTTCGTGCTCTGGACTGCGACACTACTTTCAAGCCCGTCGCGGGAGAAATGCGAGAGGAATTGAAACGCACTGATCTCAAAGCAGAAATAACCAAAACTTACTCTCGTGAGAGATTATCATGGTTCTACGATGTTGTTCCGGAGGGACAGGTCAAATCACTGACCCAGGAGATTGCGGGTTTGGGTCTGGACCTTATCATGACATCTCTGAGCAATTAGCGTGTATGTTCCTGTACTACTGTAATTTCTTTGCGTATGTTGACGGTTCAACCATTTTTCGCAGCTTCCATGGGCGAGTCACGATTGAACTTGAAACACGTCGCTACCTAGACGCATGAACCGACGGTGCCGAGGGGAGATTCTCATGGTGAGAGTAGGCCTGTACAACAACCCAAGGAGAGGGCTGCATGATGTGGGAGATGATGCCCCTCAGAAAATTCCGAGATCGGAAGTGCTTCGACCTCTTCCACCCTTATCTAATCTTTGATCCCTCTAAGATGCTTTGATCTTGGAAAATTCGTAATCATGGGGGCTTCCAGTAGTGTGTGAGAGAAAGCAATTGGAAGATATTATCGAGTAACCTCTTTCCGGCTGCGAACTCGGCCAGAGCTCTCCAGTCTTATTTCGGGAACATAAGAAAATTAAACATTAACATAAATATATTTGCGCAACCGCATGTTGTTCTGCGGAATTTGGCTCTGACCTTTTGAACTATGTACCTACATGGGGAAGTAAAATTCCTTTGAATTGCCTCTACCTAAACGTTCAGTGCCCGCCTCGAAGAGGCCAAATCCCATGTCATATAGCTCCTTTTGGGCTTCGACCTTGCAGTCGGCTACAATGAGACATGGCATGCTGAGATCCGGAGGAGTTTCGCCTGCCTTGGTCATACCTGCCTGGTGATCCACCAAGACCTTCTCCACGTGCTTCCGCACGGCCGCAGAAACGTAGACAATTCCTCGTGCATCGTCCGCCTTCTTCTCCCGGTTAACGCGCACTTACATTAAAACTATGTCAACACTGCACCGATCCCCGCCAGTGTATGCCTGTAGAGTGTCACATCACTTTCTCCGGAAATGAAACACATCCAGCGGTTTGCAGTGGGTGCCAGTAGTTTGCAGTGGAACCACTGGGATTCGGCATCGATCTAAGACATGGCAGTCCGGCCAAAGCCGCTGGTGATTGGTGGGGACCGATATCTTATCTCGCAGCCCGCTGGTAAACAACATAAACAATGCCCACCGACATCTCGCCAGGGATCAGTGGTGGCCACCGGCGGCCGCCAGCGAACTTTCCAGCGGTGGGTATATAACTCAGAAAGACGGCCGTTGTTTTGACGGCCGTATCCGTTGACGGGACGGTGGGCAGCCCTGCCTAGGATCACGGATCTACGCGGATCTTCTACGCAAAGCCAGGCTTACCGTCGAGACAAAGCACATTCGAATGTACAACTCTTTGAATTTTGAAGCATACAATGCGGAGACACGCGAACTTATGAAGAAGCAACTTAAAGAAGATGGCTATTGTCAAATCATCATTGGCACTGATACGCTGTCCGTTGGCGTGGCAATGCGTGGCTGCGTGGACGCACTTTTGGTCGGTGCTGTAGAAGACACTGATCAGTGGCTGCAGAAGCTTGGTGTTGAATTGATCTGAAGGTGTCACCTACTCACGAATTTTAATACCGATATTCAATTCTAGAATATTCACCCTTGGTGGAGTTTGCTGTTGATTGCCCCTGCATTCCGGGGGATGAGACAGTGCAATCCTTCCCGACTCCGTCTTTGATCAGCAAGTCCTCTTGAGGCAATTGTTTCGGGTCGGTTGCGGGGTTGCCACCGTCCCCCTAAAATCCAAGCCCACCTATTCCCCTCGGGGTTGGCAGCGTATTTATCTACGATGACATTATAATTCAAAATGCGAAACAGGGACCTAGAGATTCAACTCTGTTGTATAGCCAGTTCGGTTTAATTAACGGGTCACAACAGATACAGAGTAAAACCTGATCGTTTACTGGTGATTTAGCTCTGTGCCGCTTTTCATTGTTAATCCTCAACAAACAGTGAACGGCCAACCAAATGTGCACTTTGACCCACATTGTTGGGGGTCGGGAACTGAACTTTACGGAGCATTGAGCAGTGAAGTTAAAAAGATTGGGTAATAATTGCTCGCCTTCAAATGAAATGAAAGACAAAAATGCTGGTTTGTGGTGACAGCCGCCAGAAGCCAGTGGGAGCAGGGCCCACCATCTGGCCGCTGAAAGCCACTGGTGTGTAGATTATCATTGTATATGCAAGCACAAAATTGACGTGAAATGATGCGGAGAATCCGAGCCCCTAGTTTCCGGTGGGGGGTTAAACCGATGGATTCCATGGGCTTATGTGGATAGCAATGAGCCATTATAAGGCATTGGACACCGCTGGATATCACGGGAATCCAGTGGTAAGCTAGGCAGGTAAAACCATCGAATTCCGCTGGAATGCGATGGGATTCGGTGGCTCTGTAGAGACAAAGGGTGCCATCGGGATTAAGGCTCCAACCATTTAGTTTTCGTTTGAAGAAACGGGCAAACTAAACAGAAACGGTTAGTAAATGTTTTAAAACCGTTTAAAACTGTTTATAAACGGTAACTTCGGCTGGCAATTTTGCGGAGACATTCCAGGCCTGTAGACTTGAAATTGTTATCCACAACAGACTTCAACAGAGAGAGAGGTCCTCAGAGAGATCCCTATGCTCCACTCGGAGAAGAACAGGAGCACAATAGGGGCAGCAGGACGAGAGCAGGAAGTTGGCGGGTGGCGAGGTGGAGATGGCTGCACGCCATCACTCACGTGAATAATTACCAGATTGGGAAATATCGCTTGGATCGCAACCAAATCAACACTCCTCAGTGAGTACCAGGACCTCTGATTATCCCTTTGGAGGCTAGATCCCGACCACGCCCAAACGGCCGATTTTTGTCCGAACCGATTTTTCGCAGATGGCCCAATTTTTGTCCGAACTGGATCTTGCCGAACATGCCGTAACCTTCCAAAACGGGTAATTTTCCCGCTCCTCTGAAGCTGAAAATCCCTAAAATTTCTCGCTGGCTGATTGACGGGCTCTTTCGTGCAGATTCAACATTTTCCCTTTGGAATGTCCAATTTTGTAAAATTTGTGAGACAAAAGATTGCCGACAACCTCCAGCTGCCAAATTTTGTCCGAACCGGAACCAGCCTGACGTGGCCAGGCCCCCCATTTTTGTCCGAACCGGATCTAGGTTTTGAGCCCAAATCGGCCAAATTTTGTCCGAACCAGGATCTGGCCTCAAAGGGTATTATCAGAGGTCCTTGAGTACCTCATTTATGGGCCTTGGGTGCATTTCATGAACGATATTCAGACACTGCGGGCAAGTGCCATGGCCGTGGGTTCATGGCATTTGACTGGCGTGGGACCGACACTTGCCATGGTGTTTGCCTCGCATTCCCCATGGCGTTGGACAAACGATCAATTTCCCTTTGTCTATCAGGAACGGCCGGACCGGTGATTGGCCCACAAGGTTAAGCCAAACATTGAAAGATCCAAACTGAAACAATAAATTATGTCTTCTGCTGTCTCGCTGAGCTGCCATACCTCGACGCAGAAAACAGTCGGAGAAAGGAGTCTGAGCAGTACCAGTGTATTTCAAGGAAGACAAGTACAAATGCAGCTGCATGAGGTTTGTGATGCCGGTGCAATGATGCACACTTGGTGCCAGAAAATTGGATAGCTGACAGGAAGCCGGGGGTGTATGTATTCTGGACAGGTGTTTTGGATGGAGGATACACAGTTAGCTTTGTGGGAGCTGTGCTTGTGCAGGGATTTGAAGAGAGTAAGTGCAGTTTCATTTCACTTTCCCTCCTCGCTTCTAAAATATGGGTGACACATGAACTGCCAATGTGAAGTCGGAATATGTACGTAGACTTGTACAAATCATTGGTCTTCTCACGGCGGACAAGCGGGCAACACCTAGCCGGCAGGTAGCACGCGTCACAGCACGCAGAGCTGAATCAACACCTACATAAAGCCGGGCAACACCTGAAAATCTGGCCAAAGCGTCGGTTGCGGACTTTTCCGTGACCACGCTGCAACCTCGCTGCAATCTCGCAGTAGCCGTTTAAGTATATAAAATATATTCTTTGTTGCTTTGACTTGGCCTGGACATACAAAATGTAAAAGAAATGTAGCTAAGGGTAAGATAAGAATGGTAGCTAAGGGTACAAAGCGTGTCATTATGTCGCGGTAGACCTGTGCGAAAGAATCTAATCTAATCGCCCATCAAATTCCTTTCAAGAACAAGGACAAAGCGCGGTCTTACCTTGTTTTTGACATTCCAGTCGCCACTCGCCGTTATTCACCGAGCATGGACGACTACGTGGATCCCGATGGCCGCCCAAACTACAAGTTGTGTGTCTGCCGCGCCCACAACTGCGTCAGGCGAACCTGGAGGGCGCCGGATGGGTCAGAGAAGCAAGGGAAATGGTATAGTAAAAGCACCCTCAGCAAACACTGGAAGGCGGAGCAAGAAATGGTGGCGAAAGGAATCTTGCCCCCACTAGTAGTAAGTTGCTGTGTCCCAGTCAGCAAATAATATAGTGATTTATGGGCAGCCGCACGATGAAGAGGAAGTGCAACCGCCCGTGCGGAGAGATGAGCTCCCTACGGGGCTTCAAGTCATGCACGAGGAAAAAGACGTAGATATGGAGGACGAAACAAGTCAGTTTAATGGTTTATCTTTGAGTGCAAGCGACTGACTTTGTTCTTTCAGGTCCCGCGATCGCTCAGCGTCGTCTCCTTTTCCTGAGCTGCACGCTTGTGGCCTGGCTGCATCGAATATGCGGTCTCAGTCGAGACGCAAGCAACCGAGTTCTCAAGGTCCTTGGCCTCGTCATCGCTGTGGTGGCCGCGTCAGATGCAGAACAGAAAATCCCCCAGGATGTACGCACCGCAGCAAACTATCTTTCCATCGAACCCATCATCGACCGTTCGATTTGCTGTCCGACATGCTTCCGTCCGTATTCTTTGAAGGAAATGCCACAAATCTGCCTTGCTCGACAGACGAGTGGTTCGCGGCCGTGTAACACTCCACTCTGGGTGGAACGAAAGACTCACGCAGGCCCTAGAATTGTGCCCCGATGTCTGTATTCCACGCAAAACTTCGAGTCCTGGCTCGCGCACTTTCTATCGCGCACTTTCTATCGCGGCCTGGAATGGAGGAGCTTCTTCGCCAGTCCCATCTTCACCGGCGGAATCCAGACAGGATGCGGTCCATTTGGGATAGCCCAGCTTGGCAAAGTCTCGGATCCTTCACCTCTGAGCCCAACAATCTCGTGTTCAGCTGGTACATCGATTGGTTCAATCCCTTCCTGAATAAAATCGCCGGCAAGACGGCATCTTGCAGAGCCATCATCGCGATTCCTCTTAATCTTCCATACGAGATGTGGCATCTCCCGGAAGTGGCATTCTTCGTTGGAATAACGCCTCCGCCCAAAGAGCCGACAGTCACGACAATGGGCGCGCTCCTGGACCCGAGCGTAGATCAGTTTTTGGAAATGTGGGTTGGGAAGATGATACTGACCTACACCCGCCCCCATGGAGACTTCTACCGAGTCGCGATACTTGCTGCGATTGGCGATCTCCTGGCGCTCAAGAAGGCGCTCGGGTGCGCCAGTCACGCGGCGCACAATTTCTGTTCCTATTGCAAGTTGAAGCGGAACCAAATCGATCGGCTGGATCATCAGAACTTTGAGCCGCGATGCGGATGGGAGGTCTTCCAGGCAGCCACCGCCTGGCTCAACGCCAAAACACAGGATGCTCGCAAGGCCGTTTTCAACGAGCACGGCGCTCGCTGGTCGCCCATTCACCGAATTACCTATCGCGATCCAGTGAAGCACACGGTATTGGGAGTTATGCACGGCTGGATCCAAGGTGTACTCCAGCATCACTGCCGTTTGAAATGGGGGATTGGATCCGATGCTCTGAAGGCGTGAGGGACCGCTGAAGGGTCGGATACGGATACAGATTCCGACTCCGATGTGGAGATGTTGGACTTCGATGCGAATGCCGTCGCAGCCGAACTTGATGACCTCCATCAAGAGAGTTTCTTTGAAAACGACATTCCAAAGTCCCTCAGCCGGCGCCCATTATTCTACTACATCCAGGAGGCTGACGACGGCGAGGTAGGCGAGGAGGAGAAAGATGAAGACGAAGAGGAGGAGGAGGATGAGGATGAAATCTACGGCCGTGAGAAGCCCTCGCAGCGCATCTTCGACGACGAGGCGATGGCCCTCATCCATGCAGGGCTTGCTGGCGTCGTGATCCCCTCCTGGATTGATCGGCCACCCGTCAATCTCGGAGACAAGACACACGGAAAGCTGAAGGCCGACAATTGGTTTGTCTTGTTCTCCATCTTCTTCCCCCTCATCATTCCCGAAATCTGGTGGTGACACTCCTCGAACAAGAAAGACCAAAAGCTGCTCCTCAATTTTCATGATCTCGTCGGCGCGACGCACATCCTCTGCAGTTATACGACCGGCCCAGCGGAGGCCGACCGATACACCGAGATGTATAGCAGCTATCTCTACTCCTCCAAGTCGCTTTTCCCCGGCTTAACAACGCGCCCAAACCACCACTACGCCCTGCATAACGGTGACCAGCTCAAGTGGTGGGGCCCGCTTGTCAAGCTCGCCGAATTTATGTATGAGAGCCACAACGGAGCCCTGCAGAAGATCAAGACGAACAATCATATGTGTAAGCCAGAGTTCAACGCAGCAAATCGTCTACTTACCTGAAATAGGGGAAATGGACTTGACGATGCTTCGCCAAATGTGTCGACGAGGAAGGTTACTTGCGACAATCAAGGATAGCGCCGCCACAGAGATGGATTCCAAGTCGCCTCTCGTTGAGGCTATGGGGATCCTATGCCCCGAGGTTAATGCCGATTCATTGAGCCGTGAACGATACTCACCTCACGGCGAAACCTCCTTCAACGGCTCCGGAGTCCTACTCGACCACCACATATACGAACTAATCTTGCAGTACTGGAATCACAAGTATTCCCCGCAATACATTCGCTCGACCGACCTCACATTCGAACTGATGAACGTGGGTGTTAACATACTGCCGAGTCGAGGGAAAAAGCTCACCAGTTTCAAGCACAAGACGCGGACCTTCGGCACCTTCGAGAAAAACGACGGCAATAGCTCCATCTCATTCCATCACCCCTCGACTGGACGGAAGGACGCAGGGTTCATCCGATCCATGTGGATGCAGGTTCTGCAGGGCCAGCAACGGATCTTCGTCGTCGTCCAGCCCCACGGGGAGGTGTTGCCCACGGATGCAGCCAAAACACCCTATCTCACGCACACGCATTTTAAATGCACCATGCGGTACACGCATCCACCGCACCCGCGGCCTCTGCTCGTCATCGAGCCCGAGCAAATAATCTCCCATGTTGCCTACCACTCGCGGCCTCCGGGGACGTATGGCATCGCGAGGGCGATCACCATATTCGTGGACTCGCTGCATAGGGACCGAGATTAGCGCAACATGAAGCTGCGTACGGCAACATGAAGTTGCGTACGGAAAGTGGAGCATTCGGTGGACGTTGCTTGCGGGCGATGGAGGGTCGGTGCGTCGGTGGACGGTTTATGCGAGCGTGAATCCGAGTAGAATTGTTGGTAGAATTGGTAGAATTGTTTGATAAACAACGCGGAGTTGCCTATATTCGAGCGATGTAGCACCAACGCGAAGTTGGGCCAAGGCGGAAAGCACCAACGCGAAGTTGGTCCAAGGCGATGTGTCGATACGAAGATTGAGGAGGTAGAGGAGGGAGTCGAAGGGAGGTTAAGCGCCATCAGACAGCCGGCGCAAACACGTATCACCGCCACCATGCGGCACAATGGTGCCGGGACTTTTGATATTATGGCCTCAATTTTTCACATCTTGGGGCTCAGGTAAAAGGATCGAGGAGAACGCAAGTGTGTTATTCATATTCATTCTATGTACATATGAGTTGATCGTAGATAGGTCAGTGATATAATACATTGTTTATTCAAGCCGAGATCACATGCTCCAGGCGCATGGGTGCTACAGCGGCGCGGCCAAAAAGCTCGCAGAAGCTTTGAGTATAGTACCGGGCAACCGCGCCCTCCAAAGCGTAGATATCACCTGGGGACAACGCGGTACGACCCCGCGCGTTGTCGATTTCCTTGGGCCGCTCGCAGGGGACTGTCCAATCGTGCATGAGACGTGCAATGCACAGAAAGTGGGGCATCGTCCGTTTCAAGCGCCGCTAGCCCTCTCTGACTTTCGTGCAAGTCAATACCGATCAACTTGGTGGTGGCGAAGCATCGGCGACATTCGTCGGGGCGATCGAGCCCAGAAGCGCGCGCATCCAGCGCAAGTAACTTGTAGCGGAAGTTGATTTCCGCCAGCTCCCACAGGATTTCCTTCGCCTTGTTCAAGTTCAGCGGCGGGATGGCGTCTGGAAAAACTGGAAATCCAGTCAAGTCGTCGATGCCACACGCGTCGAGAGCAGGCCGCATGAGGTCCTCCAGACTTGCGCTGCGCGTGCGCGCGTGACTGCCGGCCTTGCCTTGTTTGGTGAGTTTGCCGCTCAAGATGTCTCGCCACTCCTGCGTTGTGAGCAGCGCGCGGGGTTCATCGCCAAACGCAAGGCGAAACATCAGCGCGTCTCGCAATAACTCGTAGTGGTGGTAGAGCATGCGCCGCCGGAGTTCGTCGTCGGGGGAGGCGAGCAGTGCGGGCTCTGGCATGACATAGAGCTGGGGTACGTCGATACCGCAAGAGGGGTGTTGTCGCCTGTCGACGGCGGCCAACGCAGAAGACCAAGACGGTATCATCGTCGGCATTTCTGGGCTATCGAACACTACAAATTTGTCGCGATTGATGTTGGAGCCCCCGACTTTTGTGTTCACGTTGGAGCCCCGGGCTTTTGCGTTTGGCGCCTTGGATTGCGGTCGCAAGCCAGCATCTGGAAGATAATTAATTTACTTTGAAGTGAGGCCGAAAACGGAAGGACTTACACGGAGATCGGTGTGCCTTCGACGTGGACGAAACGGTGCATGCAGGAGGATCTCTGGCCAAATGTCCTCCCGCCGATCCGCTGGAACTTGCAGCTGCAACAACCTGGAATGGGTTTCGATACCACGGTGTATTCTCGGTGCAGTGGTGCAACAAGGCAAGCCGCTCGTCGAGGCGGTCGGTTGCTGGCACCGGCTCAAATCCCGCGGCTGGCTTCATCTCCAGGAAATTTCGCGCCGCGAAGGGCACAACCATTTTGATAATGTGTTCGTCGGCGAATGCTTGGAGGGGCCGAATTAACCAGCAAGGCAGGCTAACCTTACAGAAGATCTGGGCGATGTGGGGATTGTCGGTAAAGCAGCCAATGCAATTGTCGGGGGAAGTGGTGTCTGCTGCGGGGTCGGCGATGCCATCCAGGCGCGGGGGGTACTTGGTCATGTAGCGCAGCAACCCCGTGAGCTCGAGGTATTCCCGCTGCACCGTGGTGACGCCAACCACCATCTATATGAACGTCGACGGGATTCGGAGACGCTCCAAACTCAGGCGCAGTCTCTCGACCAACTGGGTAAGGAGGAGGGGAGGTTTGGCGGGTTGGCAGTGGGGAGGGACTTGAGGTACCGATCATGCTCGCTGAGGAGAACATTGGTGAGGGCTGCGAGTTTGGAATACCACTCGAAGCGGAGTCTGCCAAGTCCACAGGTGAGAGTGAGTCCCGATGTTGGGCAGACAAAGTCGTCGGGGTCGGGGTTCCACCACATCAGCGACAATGGATCATCAGCATCCGTCGGGGCCTTGGGAATGGCTGGCAAATGACAGGATTTGTCGCTGTATAGGCGGGGCCATAGGACGGGATCGTCAGGCCCGAAGCGCATGTCTCGTCGTACGACGATTTGTTTGGGGTCGACCTCGGGAGGCAGGGGACGTAGAGGGCGTTTGTGGTTACAAAATACGAGGTGTTTCTTATCTCGAAGTGCGCTGTGGCCCTCCCGTCCAGTGGGCCAAGTGTTGCGTTATGATTTCGATTTTTGAGGAGATTAACACCATTGACGATGGAGAGTGCATCCTCGACTTTCCAGTAATCTATCTCGGGTCAAGAATCGCACCTAATGTATGGAACATACATGGATTCATAATCCTCATGGTGAGCGGGTCCGCTCGCAGATCCATCTGAACGTCGAGCGTCTTCATTTTTGCAGAGGAGCGAGGAGCGCGAGAGGAGCGAGGAGGAGTAAGATGAGGGGATGATTCACTGGCGCGAAGCCAACGAACAAATTCACTGGCGCGAAGCCAACAAATAGGTACACTGGCGCGAAGCCAATGCGGGAGATGGCATCATGGGAGTTGGGAGATGGCGGATTTGATTTGATCGGGTATGTCAGCGATCAAATCAATTCTTCCTCTGATCAAGACCATGACCACGACCAAGTCCACGACCACCACCCCAGCGAGCTTCGCGCTCGTTGCACATGCCAACTTCGCGTTGGTACGCTTGGCTGCCAACTTTGTGTTGGTATGCTTTCGACCTCGGCCGCCTCAGAACATCCGACACTTGTCTCGGCTACGATGCGTCAAACACCTTTGTGAATACAAAGCCCTTGCAAATCCCTGGAATTATAGAGTCCGAGTTCTTTTAAAAGGAGAACTCGCCTCCTTCAACCAGCATTAACTTACCTCCCACTTTCTCCCTCTTCCATTCATATGGCGAACTACCAAACCTACGAGGCCACTCCGAGTGGCTACGACCAGGTCACTCCGAGTGGCTACCCTCAGGACCCCAACCACCCAGCGCTCGTCGTCGACGGTGACGGGTACTACACCGCTGCGCACGCCGACGCTCCCCTTCAGCACGGCGCCGACGCCAACACCAACACTTCCCTCAGTATGGCTACCCCGACGCCGCCCCTCAGCAGGGCTACTCCGACGCAGGCCCTCCCCAACTCTCGCTCGCCGATCAGGCGAGACTGCTCCAGGAGAATGCAGATCTCGCCGGCCTCGTCGAACAGATGCGCATCGAGTACCATGGCCCCGTGCAGTTGGACATGGAGGCTCTGAGGGCTGAACAGGACGCTTCCGTGGCCGCCGCACGCACCGCACAGGCTGAAGCCGCGGAAACTGCGAGGCAGATGCAGGAGACGATTGCTCGATTTGAAGCTGAAAGGTATGCTGTCCCTGCGGTGCTTGATTCCTTCCCTTTGACTCATGGCATATCAGGGCTCAATGTACTCGCGACCCCCGCGTCAAACCCGCGTCCAAGGCTGCGTCTACCCCTTCCAAGCCCGCGCCCAAGGCTTCGACTACTCCTTCCAAGCCCACGCCCAAGGCTTCGACTACTCCTTCCAAGTCGAAGGGCGCACCTTCCTCTTCCAAGGCGAAGGGCACACCTGCCTCCTCCAACGGCAAGGGCAAGGCCAATGCGACACCCCTTCCTTCCAAGTCGAAGGCCTCGCCCACACCATCGCCTGCACCACCTCGTTCCTCGTTGAACAGCCCTTCTTCCTCCTCCAAGGCCGGAAACAAGAAAGAGAAGAAGCCCGCTGAGCATCAGATGTTCAACGCCGACATCTCTCCGGAGGCCAAAGCGCTGAAGGTACAGTAATCCCCCAGCCTTACTTTCGCAGGCTGACCTCGCTCTCAGGCTGTTTTTCACCCGCACATCCGCTTTATCTGGAACCTCTTGGACACCAACACTGCTCCTACTTCGGCGTCCCTAGAGGACGTCAAACACTTCAATCTCAGGTTCGCAGGCAAGACCGTCGCTCAGCTGCAGCGATTGGGAGAAGTTGGGTGTCTTCTCCTTCACCCCGGCGACGTCAAGGTCAGCCTAATTCGTTCACTCCATCGCCCTATGATTGACTCTTTGTCCAGTTCGGGCTCGATGTGCAGGTCGCTATTAGCTCCAGAAACAAGACCCTGCAGGCCTTCGCCCAGGTGGAAGACAGCACCATTCTTTTTGTCCGGTCTTACTTCGCCAAGCTCGGCCTCTCTGCTTGGGCTGTCGACTACACTCAAACACTGTATTCCCCGTACAACACCATGATGCGCATGGCCGCCATCAAGACATTTCGCTTCATGATCACGGCCTCCGCCTACGACTTCCTCCACCCGGACACCAGCTGTGTGAACGACGTCGCCCTTCTCACCCGTCTCTATGACCACTTTGTGCACCGTTACATGTTCGACAAGTGGAAGGTCGAGATACGGAGGCCGGGTGGCAACCAATTGGCTGGCGTGTGAAACAAACTCTCACAGGCTCGCACTCGCGTAAGTTTTCAATTTTCAATTTCGCCTTCTTTCACTGACTGTTTCCTACTAGAATTTCAAAGTGCGAGACGTGTTCCTCAAGGACAAAAACGTCCGCGCTAGACTGCGGCGAATGCTCAGCGCACAGGCGACTTCCGACACCGAAACTACTCCACAGGGGCCTGTCGCTCTTGCCCGCGAGGAGAGGTCTGAAGACGCCGACAGACTTGTACGCCAGGTGGATCAACTTATCGTCAATAGCCACTTCGCCGCTGGGAACAGCCGCAGGGCCCACTTGCGCAACGCACGTCACGTTCCCCCCTTTGGTCACCGCAACCCTGGCCTACTTGGTAGGGTGAGTCGCCTCTTTCATTGCCTCCTATT
This sequence comes from Mycena sp. CBHHK59/15, assembly GCA_029204085.1. NCBI lineage: Eukaryota > Fungi > Basidiomycota > Agaricomycetes > Agaricales > Mycenaceae > Mycena > Mycena sp. CBHHK59/15. Next base: position 14,285 of record JARGXW010000411.1, read on the forward strand.
GTACATACTCAAGTTATCTCCAACAGCTCCCGAAGAAAATGCCAATCCAGTACTACTCGCCCTCCTATTTCAACAATCTACCTCCCCAAATTCGGGCCCAACTTGCGGCCAAGCTCATCGTGTGTTTCCCCCCCGGCACCACCGACTTCTTTTCCAGGCGTGGCGAAGACGCCAAATCATCCATCGAACAATTGACCGAGAAGTATGGTGAAGCCGTATTCGCTGATTACGACCTCGATTTTGCGCCCAAGGAGGACGACCCTGACGTTCTCAGTGACAAGGAAAATGTCGACATCGACGAGGAAGACGAGGGTGACAGTGTTGGCAGTCAAGACAGCGACGAAGACGCAGGCGAGTCTGACACCGGCAGCGTTAAGGATTTCCTTGATGACGCGGGGGCCTCGATGGACGAAGACGCTGATTACGACGAGGACGTGGAGGATGAGGGTGTGGCTGATGCCGAGGACAGCGACGAGAATGAGGGTGCTCTCGATGATGATCATAATATGGATTTGGAGGCGGAAATCTTTGGCAGCGATTCCAGCGATTCCGACAGCACTTAGATTATTGCGCACCTTCTGTGCCACTTCCCTTAGAACACCTATGCCACTTCCTTGAACCACTTAGCTAGCGACTCGTTTTAATTTCCAACTTTATTTATTTTTCGCTAACTACGTCGATTTCTACAGCTACTAATTTATTTTCTTTCTTTTGATGACTGCAAACAAACATAAATTTATTAGTTGGCCGCAAGGGTGCAGCGTGGCCACGGAAAAGTCCGAATACCGCCAAAGCGTCCTAAGCGACTGGCTTTATGTAGGTGTTGCATCGGCTTTAGCGAGGTGTTGCTTCAGGTGTCACGTGCTACCTGCCGGCTAGGTGTTGCCCGCTTGTCCGCCGTGTCTTTTACCTTCAAAACAAACACCGCATAGTATCCATTTGAGAACTCAACAAAGAATGTGATCTGCATGAACATACTGCAGAAGGAATTCAAAACCACAGCCAAAGAAAATCACACTAATACTAGTGTGTGTCGCCGACAACCCCAACGTGCACCCGCCATACACCTCATGCTCTCTGCACTCTTCAGACTCCAAACCAATCATTTCCCACTGATTTCCCATGAACTTCGGAAGTGACATCGGCCGAAGACAACCGATCTTTGTGCAACACCTGTGCAACACCATGGAAAGTGTCAATCATATGCCGTGAACCCACGGCCATGGCACTTGCCCGCAGTGAGATTGTATCTGTGTCTGAACACTTGATATATAATTGATAGCACAGTGGGTGAGCTTGGACAACCATTTGAACCGTTTACAAACCGTTTGCTTACCGTTTGAGGTGGGAACACAAGAGCGGGGGCAGGAATCGAAGGGTGGCCATGTGCACGTATCGCCACCAATCATCAATCAAGGACACAACTTTGGGATGGAGCCCCCTTGGTAATCGGCAGGCCGATCCCGGGATCGTAGTCGCCATGCCAACAGGTAGCGATGGCAGTTGCACGCTCAGAGCACCAGGTGTGTGTGGGTGTGGCAGTCCCGTGTCAGTCAGTGGCAAATAGACACCACAGACCACCCATATGAGAGGTAAATGTCAGAGGGATGGAGGCCTCTGTTGGGTGGCATGGTGTCATGGTGGTGGTGCGAGGAGGAAATGTGAATACAACACGTAACGCAGCGGGGATTGAAAGTGTCAGGCTGCCGCAAAGTGGCCGAAAAGATCCTTCCTAATAAGGAGATGCTTAGTCATGAACCCAAGGGTGAAAGGATGAACACGCGCAAAATGGTCCGTGCCCATTGTTTTTTGTTGTGTGCGATCACATGCATGTTGGTCACTCTTGACACGTCTTCTTCCATTCTATGAACTTCCTTCCACCCTCTCGCTTTTCCACCTTGTGTTTTGCAGCCCAAGCGTCAACATGTAGGAGCTGGCAGGATCGTTCATGCCCCCACCCCACCTCTGATGGCCTCCACTTCTGATTCAAGTCTGCGGCCTCTTGAGCACGCCGGAAGTTCGAAACTGTCAATTCCAAACTCCTCTTCCCTTTTCATGCCCTCTGGGCTATATCCCGCTGGGCTTCTTCTCGAGCAGCCAGCTTGTTCAAGCCATTTGGTCCTGGCCTCAACCTGAGGCTGCGTCAAGCTCGACCCCCGGTTTGGTCGCAGTCAAGTCCTGGGAGGTTGCCAAGGAGAAACCAATGTCCACACATCCTGTACCTCGTGCATATTCCAAGAAACACCGCTCTCTGTTGCCGACCTGCATGAGCGAAGCAAATCCCAAGATCTGAAGACATCAATGCTGCAAGTTATGATTGCTGAACCCACTGAAGTACTGGGACATCAAAGTCACTGGAGATCGCAGGTTCTCGGAAGTTATTGTCTTCAAGCCGAGCTCTGATTGCGATGCCTATCACATCCGGCCACACCGCACTCATTGAACAAGTTGCCACAACCTGGCAGAAAATCACCTCAACAGTTGTTGTTTGGCTCCTGCTCCTTGTCTGTGCTTCACCTCAGGGCTCTAGTCAGCAAGGGACAAACACTAAGGTATCACCGAGGCCCACATACATGGTACGATATCTTCCCACAGGCATCGTTAACTCTTCCACTCACCATCCATCCCTTCAGCTCGCATCTGCTTCATGGCGCCAGCACCTATTCACATTTTCCCAGCCCCCGTCACCACCACCATTCTGCGCATGGTCGCCACTCCGCAAACTAAATGGAAATAAAAACAGTTTTCGCCATTTGAAAATGTTTATAAACAGAAATGATTGGAGCCTTAATCGGGATGTGGCAGACTCCAGTGAAAATCATCATGAACCAGTGGAAATTCCCTTAGGGAATGGCCATTGAAATCCAATGGGTTCCACTGGACATGGGTGAGGATAAGTAATGCATTCCAGCTACACCATGAGCTGTCGATCTCCATTGGCATTCAGTGAGCTGACGGTGGCCGCCGGCATCAGCCCATGCCGACCAATGCCGATCAGCGGACTTTCCAACTCCGCGTATATTACTGGTCTTTCTGGAAATTTGGACCCGAGACGGTACGGGACGGCAAAATGACGGCCGTCAACAGGGACGGGATGGCAGTGGCAGCTGAGCAGACCAAATTGCATGCTGAACCTGAAATCCGGGTGCATGGTGTATTTCTTGCTGTGAGTAGTCTGCAAACCAAATTGACGCGATGACCGTGAGAAGTTGCAGCAGTGAGGTGATTCTCTGACCCGAATACACAGAGGTTTGGGTGCGTATCTGCCTTCCTTTCATTAGAAAATTGTTGGGGACCAAAATATCACTGACACATGCCATTGTCAAGAGAAGAACACACATTTCGCGCATCCAACCCATCTATGGCCGCCCGTCCCCATCCTGTAAATAGTTTCAGCCAAAGGCTCGACGGGACAGGACGGCATGCCATTGATGGCACCCGTCACACCCGTAAATAGGGGACGGTGGGCAGTCCTAATCCTAGGGAAATGGATTTTGCATAGATGACGAGGGTCGCTTGTCTTCTACAACCCAGTCTAACTCCGGAAATGAGTCGCCAGAGATGAGAGAAATCAGCTCTCGGAACAGAATCCAGACATCGGGGCGAAATGAGGAATGACGAATGAGGTGGTAGTTTTTGTTCAAACCAAGTAGCTGGCAGATGTTATCAAAGGGGCACCATCTCGAGGTAAGGATGGATGGGTTGTGTCTTTCGTCCATGCGGGCTTTGACGAAACCCATCTGCTGAAATTCTTTCCGAAAAGTGACGCCCCACGCCTTGTCAAAGCCCATTCCACAAATGTGGGCATAAAATTGCTTGTCTCCTAGCGCCTTTTCGAATTCCACAGAAGAAAGTTGCTCTGGTCCTGTGAGAATGATGTTCAGCTTCTTTCGTGCGGTGACCCAAAGTTCTTCATTTTTGATGCGCAAGGAAACGGAACGGGTCTGTGAATTAATAGGGAGGACTTCGAGGCCGAGAAGCTTCATACATCGCCAATGGGCAACCACATGTGTCCAAGCTGGAAAAAATCTGTCGAATACATGGTGCTTTCAGCTGGAACCAGCCTGCCGAAGGCTGGCCACCAGCCCATTTCCGAATAGGTCCACACTGTGGCCAGCTTTGGTGTGGTGGCCAGCTGAGCGTTAATATTGTCACCATCTGAACGGTCATTCCGATGCATCTTATTTTTCACAAATCATTGAATGAATGCAAAAAAATGCAATTATTATTTACTGTACATGCAAATAGTGCACCACATGCTCCTCCTCCTCCCCACGTAGGCAGCCCTCTGCCTTCCTCAGGTACTCGGGGATGTTCCCACGTGTACCATTCCTTCTCAGGTGTATTATATTATCTACCTTGGTACTTACATGAATACTATCTATCTCTGTGCCACCCTTGCACTATCTTCATTCAAATCTTCATTAGTAAGGAAAAAATGTTTATCTTCCTGATATTATCCTTGCATGCCACCATGTAATTGGCCACAAAAAAGGCCCAAGGACTCCGTCACTGAGAACCTACATTTTGCTGGCATACCGACTCCAAATCCCTTGCAATATAGGTGTGACACTCCTGTGAGCAGGGTCTGAAAACAACGCCTGCTGCTGGTGCCGATCCCAAAAGGGCATTCCCTTTAAAGGAAACACAAGGGCGAAAAATTGACAACTGTGTTCATCCCGAGCCCAAGTCCCTCCCGGGCCATGTCGTCAAGCTCACAATCCTCTAACAAATGCTGAAGTTGGAAGGGATGCAGGCAAAACAGTGGCAAGTATGGATTCAGCTGGAGAAGCTAAATAGTTATTAATACTTACTGGCACCTTGCTGGCACCCTCATTTATTCCCTCATTTTTTGACCATACATATGTCACGGTATCAAATCTGAGGTCAGACTCTGTTCAGTGTCATAACAAAGTATATGTTCCACATGCTTCGAGGCATACAGTCGCAAACTAGGAAGTGAAACACTCAGATTGCGCGCCTCATTGCGGGTGCCGCTGTGCTCCAATAACATTATTTTTTGTTGCAGGAAGACAGAGGGCCATCTCTGCCTTCCGACAAGTCAAAGAACCGTGTGGTTTGGCTTTGTGGTCATGGAGAACGAGGATCTTTCACGGAACTCGAAAAGTGCGAAATAACGTGAAAGCGAAACACTTCAAAACAATTCGGCACACCCCTGCTGCAAGACCTTAGGATCCAAGATATCCATTTCCATGTTCTACAACCTCGGAAACACCTAGTTGAGCCTTCCCAGGTCATATGTTCAGACAAAACACACAAAACATCGGATGGCACGACCGCGGGAAAATAGTGTAAATAGATAGTCTGAAGAAAGTTGAATAACATGGGATCTGCAGGAGGCCTTTAGACAATTCTTTTTGTGAACATACACTTCTGAATGAGAAGACTTCTGTCCCAAAAAATTGGGGTCATCGGCGACGTCTAAGTTATCAAACAGCGTAGTGTTTCGCTTCCACATCACATTTTGCTTCCTAGTTTATGACTGTATGGTCCAAGCAGCCGCTGCTCAAACGGAGATGATCATTGACCTCCAGCTTCGAACTTTCCGTGTTAAAAGCTGGCAAGATTGAAAGAGTGGTGACAGCGCTCAATGCCAGTCAGAATATTAATTGGCTGGGATAGATCCTGTAAGAACCCAAATTAGAATATTTTTGTTTAAAGTAATACGGATCTAAGGTGTCGGATTGCGCAGGACCTACGTGGATGCCCAGCTGGTGGATGGCTGAAATTTCAGCTGGCGCATGCCAGCTGGCTACCAACCAGAAAAAAGCTGACATCGATTTTCCTGAATCCTGGTGTCCAGCTGATCCTTCCAGGTAGGAGCAACGTGCCGGCACTTTGGCGGTGTATTAGCGCCCTGGGAGTTCAGTATGTTGTTGTCTGTTCACTTCGTATCCGGGGCAAATGTACATACCATGTCGAGCTGCAAAGGAATAGTCGGACATATCACCAGCAAGCAAGGGTTGCTTGGAAACGACACTGATGGACACAGACTGGGATCAGCAACGACAGCAAGGATCACAAGCATGTAGATGATATAGTAGCCGGTTTTACCGCTCCCAGTTGGGGTGATAGCAAACAGATGGATGCCGTCGAGTGATTTACAAACCCCTTCTAGCTGATCGTCGTGGGGGACATAGAAAACACTATCCCCCCAACGATGGTGCGCAAACACGTGACCCGGTGATCGCAGTCCGCTCACGTGTCCTTACACAGCACACCAACAACTTCGCAAGTCCCAAGGCAAGTCCAGCGCACTGCGTGTGTGGTTGCCTGCCTGCAGTGTGAGAGGCACGAGATTTCAGACTGCATTGAATGTATACTACTAGTAGAAAGTACTTCATTTACCATATGAAGAATTCCTATATTTGTCAGGTTTTTGAAACCGTTGATGGCTCAAGCAAAGAATGGGAAGCTTCAGAGGGGTCCGAGGATATTAGCCTGGTAAATTCCACTTGAGGTCTAGCCTCAGTGCTCAGGCGCTCACTTGGGGCAAAAAATCCACATTCCAGCCTTTTTGCCTTGAATTTAAGCATTAAGAGCCCGAAGGTAGAGTTGAAGTAGTCTAAGTATATTGAGCCATTAGCCACGTGGTGCGCACATGAAAAAAGCCATCAGATGGCTCATAGGGCCGCTGCAAAAACTCTCTATTTGCCCCTCCCTTAGTCTCGTTCCCAACGTTATAGGGCAGTCGCTCACTGGCGAGTGCATCGGCGGTCCACCGGACCGCTCGGAATGATCCGAGGCAGATTTTTGATGGAATTTGATGGGGGAACACTGCCCTATAACATCTGGTGCAGTTTGCATAGGAACCATGTGATCTAGTCACGCTTTTGCAAAACTCTTCACTTGTGCCTCACCATATCATATTTTGGCCCCAAATATTTTTCCAATGGCTTCCCTGTTCTATTACCTTCATACTCATACCCAAAAGTCCATCCCTTCTCCCTTTCACATGTTGTTTATGCACTCCAGTCAGGAAATTGTATTTTATTGGTATGCATCGACTGGGAACCTCTGTGTTCGGAAAACTACCTCTATCAATGTTGAATATTTGTATGATGCCTGTACTTATGAGTTCTGGCTGCCCCACAGCTGAAGTTGGCATGTTTTCTGACAGTGCACAAAGGTTGAGTTCCCTGCACCCCCGGGGGAGATTAAGGTCTTGAATACTTGTTTTGAGCGTATGATGTACATGTATACATTGTCAGGGACCACTTTGTGGGGGCAGTGTTCAAAACGAGCTCTGTGTTCAAGTGGTGACAATGTGACAAATGCCACAGATCACATGGTTTCCGCGCGAGTTGCACAGATGTTTGGGTGTGGGTTCTCGCGCTTCTTTTGCATCATTTTTTTGACTCCGCTTTCGGACTCCGCCACACCCAAGCATCTGGAGCCGAGATTACCCCTCCCTTGGCCTATTCCCAATTTCTTCCACCTGTTTCTGGATTGATTTCGACAGGTACAGTGCAGTAGAGTATTGAAATATTAATTTTGGGCCAAATTTGGCACCATCTGGCACTACGACCCTCAGACAGAGGGAAATGGATATTCCCTGCACTTGCTCCATCTTTGAGAATATCCGCTGTCTTAGCGCTCACCGAGTCGCACTGTTGGTGTGTTGCGTAAGGACACGTGAGCGGACCGCGAGCACCGGGTCACGTGTTTGCGCGCCATCGTTGGGGGGAGCGTTTTCTAGGGGACATACGGGCGTCGGCTGGAGGATGCGTCGGACCAGAGAATACCCTTCTTTGGAGCTCCACGTAAAAGTATCAGACATGAGGCGGACGCGCAGAGAAGAGAAAGGTATCGACGGGAGGCGCTTGGCGGGCCGCTTACGCGGCGTTTCCTGATTGGGGCGTGGGAACTACATCACATGATGTCACGGCGTTACCCACAGCCACAAATCCGAGGTCCATGATCAGACATGCCAACCAATAGATTCAGACTACGGTTTTCATATATCACAGCTCTACGACGATTAGCGGCGGCTGATATATCGGTCCCCCACACTAAGCTAGAAAAAATTAAAGGACACCATCTTCGAATTTTATTGAACAATGCAGCATCATGATCGACCCAACGTAGCGAACAATATGCAAATTAGAAGCTTTGTTCCCGCAGCACCGGCCGATATGTAAAAGTCACGAATCAGTTGAGGTCGACGCGCTGCTGATGCTGGTCGGCGGTATTGACCGGGTCGTCGCGGCTTCTGGCAAGCACTGGTAGTAGTATGGATTGAGTTCCGTGCAAACGGTGCCCGAAACACAGGCTGCCCAAGAAATAAAATCGACATCAGTGGACTTGGAGAATGTGGGGGATTGAAATCAAACGGACTGGTGGTTCCCGTGTAATCTATCCCTCCACATTGTCCCAGATAGGGGGGGTTCTGTCCTGCCGCGAACGCGACCGACAAAGCCAAAATCAGCAGTAATGAGCGTATCATTTTTGCACGAGAGCCTACACCATCCACATTCCACCCTTTATACGTTTGATTCAACGGTCACCAGGTGCACAAAATTAGCCCAGTGCCGCAGAGCGGACTATTTTCGCTGAACCATCGGCTACGCATATTACATGGGTGTGAGCACGAGGATCCTTGGAGGATAGAAATCGGCATGGAATAGGATAAACTTTTGGCCGGAGTCCCGTGGTTTGAACATGGAAGCAAGGTATACTTTCCCATCCCTCTTTATTCCGTTCCTCCTGACCCCACGGATTTCTAGCGATGCGACGTTGAAAGGCCGGTGTCGAAAAAACAAAATTTGTTGTCCAAATAAACTTGCTACTCCGATACAAATTGCATATCTCCATCGGTTTCATCTCCAAGTCGTGCCTCGGACGCTCAATCTCAATAACCTGTGATCCCGTTGCCAAGCCGGGACGACGGAGAACCGAAGGCCGGTACATTACCGTCCCGAGAATGTGCGGTGTTTCAGCACAAGCGCGGCACATGCCCAACAAATGTGCCGACCTTCACCCGATGTGCCGGTTGTTCAGTGGAATATGCCATACTTGAAATGTATGTATGTTCCGAGTTTCGTTAATCCCGCTACCGATTATCGCGAGAGTCAAGGATCGGCCTGGTGCAGAGATAGTAGAGGATCGCCCTAGTACAGAGTTTAGGGATGTAAGAGAGGAGTCACAGTTTCGAAGCGTTGCGGGTACTTGAATCTGATTCAGATGCTGGGAGATAGCTATGTATATCATTCAACCAATGCATACGGAGGCCGGGAGTGGATCCGGAGGCCTGTAGAGCGAAAGCACAGGATAACCGGATGCTCGAAGCCGAACAGTACTGAGCAGATGAGTCACGAGAGCTCAGAGCGGGAACTGGCAGCAAACTTGTTCGAGTCGTTTCGGAGGTTTCGATGGATGCCGGATTCAGAACAGAAGCTCACCGCCACCCATGACAGCACCGCTGCATGGGCTGGAATTGGGTCCGCATTTCTTCATCTCTGGCATCAGAAGGCTGTCCGTGCATCGATCACCGGCATGTTTTCCGTGTTCCTATATCTCGGAACTGTCCTCGTGCTGCACATCACAACCCCCACATTATTTTCTTGGAAACATTGAATTGACCCAGTATTTCTGTGGTTCTCACGGATGGTCTCCCTGCCATTAATATGTCCGGGTATAATGGTACTACAAATCTTGACCTCGACAACTACGTGTGCGTGAGCTGAATTCTTGATTCAATCGATAACCGATTTCCTACCTACAATCTAACTGCACTAGACCATATTCAGGTATCACTATATTATTTCCCCTACATTTCTGGGAGCACCAATATCGGGTTAACGGGTGGAACATTGTACGATATTTCCAAAACAAATGCAGCAATTGGGACCATTACTGTCAGCGCGACATGGTATTCTCCTATGCCCTCCTCGGATTTCCCCCGGGATCTGTTGGAGCCGGGCGGTCTTCTTTCGCTTGCCGACCTGCAGGCAGCGATTTTCCTGCCCGGTATCTGATCCAGAAACTCAATTTTCATCCCGCTAATCAAATATCCATCCCAGTCGCCGTAACCCTACACGATCTGGAGAATGCTGTGTCGGATCTCGGTGCCTCCATGTTCTGGACGAGTAAGTTTCGACTGCAATCAACTGATATTGTCAACTCTCAAATTCGAAAAGTGGGCCATATCCCTCCCACACATCAAGTAGAGCCAATAAGGCAAAATGGAATACAACAAGGGGAATATGGTCTCAGTGAGGTTCAAAATTCCCTCGTGTTGCTCCCTGGGGAAACTGCCACAGCAACTGAACAGTCCATAAGAATCCGAGTCAAGGATGATTGTTGATATTTATCGACTACTGGCCTCAGAGGCCTCTACTGGCTATGTCTGATAGTCAACAACGCAAAACAAAATCTTCTCGTCGCCACAGTCTCGCTGCAAAGTCTGTTGCAAACAGCTTTCAAGTCAGTCGCGAGAAATTAATCAGACCAGACAATCACCCACACTGGCGAAGTATCACGAAGATTCCTGATCAGTCAAATCTGCGTAGTGTCGGGGGTCATTCTCGCCGTCTGCCTCTTCATCGTCAATCTGGGGCGGTTGTGCTAGACCTCCGTAATATTTGTAGCCTGCAGCGACATTGTCTCCCTGCCGCAGCTCTTTCTGGCTCGGAATGAGCTCCATAGGCGCTATAACAGCTGTGTCGTGGCCAGTTGTAAGATCCTCGTCAACCTGCACGATATACTCCAAAAGGGCAAAGTATACATCCTAGAAATTGTGAGAAGTGACCTCTGAGCATCCAAGAGACTTGTAGATCTGCTGAATCTTGCTAGTGAATAGAGGTGGGGTGAGTTCAAAGACGGGATCATCCGGCGGCGCCCATTGCTGTTGCATCTCGTCAAACAGTTCGGGGGCAACTATGATCTGCATGTCTATCAGTCGTGTAAGCCACACGCGGAAAACTCCTCTCGCCTTGTAGTCGTGCGTTCCATACAGGTGCGGCTTTCCCACGACGAGATCCGGTGTACCTTGAGGTAGGATTTTGTGCTTGTCGCGGCGCCTGGGTGCTGAATTGTAGCGCCGGACCCATGCATCAAGTTCGGCTTGCAGCCAAGGAATTGCAAGCCAGCGAAAACGAGCCTGGTACAGGTTAGATCAAGACCAAGTAACCTAAGCGAAAGTGGAACAACTTCTCAACCGGCTTGCTGATGTCGTATAGTCCTCGCGCAACTCCTTGGTCCAAGATGTTTTCAAAGCCGGGAGTGAACTGGCGTTGCGTCTGAGACCAACTGGCTTCAGGTTTGATGTTCATGGTGTCATACATCCAGCGGTGCTGCAGAGTGCCGATGAGCGATGGATCCAGACGTTGGCGTGTCACAGTGTGGCAATTTGCGATACCATAGTTTTCGCTGCCACAATCGCTTTGAGTAATCAGAGGAATACCTAGTCGAGACCTGTGAGGACGGGGAGTGGCAAAATATTAAAAATAAAAGACGTACCTCCAGTCTTCCGACAAGCATCGAGGTAATAGCTTGTGATAGGCTTAGGATTGCGGTTAGTCCACCAGATTTTTATCCAGTGGATCCGTCCGGAGTAGGGATCAATCCCTAGCTGAAGCCAATGTCCAAACCGCTTCCATTTATCGTGCTGGTCAAAGCATAACATATCCATCACACCAGCGGACCAAAATCGCTTTCGCTTGAATTTCAAAGCACGCCGTTTCCGAATAGCATTGGGCTCGATTGCTTTGAGGAACTTATTGAGCAGTGTTAGCGACTGACATGAATTAATAGCAGAAAGCTTACTCCAATACTTTTATGCCATACTCTTGGCGCAAGGTCAAGACCATGGCCCACACACCCATGTTGGGGAAGCGTTCACATGCGTTGAACAGATTTTGCACTAATATTTTCAGGTGAGGCTAGGAGTGCTAGCACAGTGAGATTGTGAACTACCTTAAACCGAATTCGCTGCGACTGAAGTGGTCAAGGCAATGACTCGCGATGTCGGGGTTGTTGAAGCCAAGTTTCCAGTAATATTCAACGAGAGGTATCAAGTCTTCCTCGTGGGCTGAGTTTCGTTGCTGTCGGCTGTCACTCGAATTCCTTCAATGGGTTGTGGGAGCTCGAATTGCTCTGAACAATGTCGAAATCGAATCCGACAACCAGGAATATTTAGCATACATCCTAGACAACAAATTAGGTCTGAATTATGTGTGTTTCCTTTTTCTTGAAGTTGAACTGTCTTCTGAACATATTCGCAAGTCGATGACGATGGTCCTTTTCCACGGCTCCAAGGCTTCTTATTTTTCCCCTCAGTTTGCCTTGAAATTGGTGTGAGGCTGGATGACGAACTTACCAGTGCCACAATCCGAGATCTCGACTCCTCTTTATCTTCAATTTTCCGGCCGTCAGAATCCACGTCACGATTGCATTTGGGGGTTCGTTCGGATAGCGACGAAAGAAACACCTTGTGGGAAGTGATAGACCAGGTAGTCAAAGCGGGGAGCATTGCTACTTCCATGAAAATTCAGGGCCATTATATTAATGCGGAGAAGCAAAGCTTGGGATATTTTCCTAGGTTGTGCACATTGTTCCATGTCTGATGACCGATTTCATCTCTGAACTCGGACGAAGGATTTCTATCTTCGAATAGTGGCCGCAAATTAGGAGGAAGAGGGGTTTCAGCCAAAAGGTCCTGGTGGTGGTTAAGAGAGGAGGAGGAGGAGGAGGAGGATGTATTACTGCAGTGGTCCCAATGAGGAACAAGCAGTTACTGTACCAATGTACAACGCATCTAGATCGTATGCTACAGTCGTCAACTGCCCAATCGCTGTGAAAATCTATGTACCCCATAAACAAAGTAATAGACCTCTCACGAAGAAGCTCGGAAGACGGGAGTTGATAAGCAGAGTGCGGAAAGAGTCCCAGGAGCCAACGAAGGATCTGCAGTGGAGACAACCCAGTCTGAGCCAAGGCTTTGGGAAAGCTCGCATCGGTATATGAAGTAGCAGTCAATGCGAGCCGTGTACAGCTGCAGGCCTTCGTGAGCCAGCAGGGAAGAGGATATACAAAAACTCGGACTGCAGGTAAATTTGAGAACCCGGCACATTTAGATCAAGGCCGGTACATTTGCATCAATGTACCGTGCATGATATCAAAGGCGGAACTTCCCATTTGGGGCGACCGAGCCTTGGCGGCAAGTCAGCAAGCACTGTTACGTGATTGCAATCCCTCTTGCTTCCGTTCCACCACCAGACCGCAAGGCCAATATCCACCGAAGCACCAGATTGACGTCGTTGCCATCGATGTGAAGCACGCAGAGACCGAGAGTCAGGCAAGGGTGAATTGGCTGAAAGTGCGTCACAGTGGGCTCTCGAGGTGTGATACTGAAGGTTCGGCAGGCCCATTGTCTATGACGATGTGGGTGTGATTTACCCTTCAGGTGCATACCACGGTCATCCACCATTGAAATTTTCACTACACCGGGACACTCGCAGGTTATGTTACGTGCAATGGACACCCTGCCCCGCCCCCGGCTCTCATGTACCAATATACCCCGGCCGGCGTTTCCGCCACGTCTGCAACGGGCTTCAATCTGTCTCGTGCAAGTGGGTGTGTGTGGTTTGAGCATGCATAGGTCCATGTAATTTTTTTGTGTTGTACACCGTGTCTTGTAATATGTATTTAATCCCACGTACATACCTTCAATAATATTTGCTTTACTTAATACTACTGTGAATCCACTCAAAACAAACACTTGAGATGAGCGTACAGATTCATCGAATCTGGAACACGACTGCCTTCAAAGCCGCATCTAGCAAAATCTTCCAATCTGTGGCGGTAAGCTAAGTTTCTTTTAGAATGCCGACGGCAAGCCGCTGTGGCAAAATAGCAAAAGGCGGCATATTGGTGTCCTGCCGCCTTTGTTCACAAGCACGGCACTTTCTGGGCTGATGTGCCGGGCTTGGGGCTAAAGTGCCGTGCATGCGGCGAAATGTACCACCCTTGGAATGAATGTGCCGTAGGAGTTTCGTTGATCCCGAGCAGGGAACCAATGTGATGATTCAGACCGAAAATGTGTTGCTGGTATTTCTCACTTTGGATGCTTGATTGGTGTGATGCCTTGCGAAGAAATGTGTAAAAATGAGAACCATATCCTGGGTAGAGTGGTTATGCCTGAGACAGAACGACAGCATTGCAGTTGTCTCTGAAGGTGCTAGCCGAAAATCCACAACGTGGCTGGTAGGTCTCCCGTGGACTGTTACCAAACCCATACATGCGATGTGATGCTCGTAACCGTCAGGCCAGAGCAAAGATCTGGCTGATGTTCAGCGGCGCACGCAACCTCGCCCACGAAGTGTTGCACCCTAACTATTTGCCACTCTCGACCACTGCGCGCCATCGCCCGCAGGCAACGCCACGCGCTCCACCGACGTTGAGGAAGGTTTCCACAAAACGGCGTTGCAGAGGCTGTGTCAGCGCCCTTTCAGTGGATTTTTCTTTTTCTTTACGTTCATGGTGAAGCCCGATGAGGTTCAAAAAGATGTTGCCAATATTCTTCACCAGAAGTACGGCTTTCAAGACTCGGATGCAAGGATCACAGGTGCAGTCTGGCCCAGAACCAATTCAACCATGACGCCGACACACTGAGAAAAGAACATATCCTTGGTGTTCTTTTTTTTTTTTGGAGTGTTTGGGATAATGAAACTCAGTCTGCGGAAGCATTCCAAGCTCATCTGCTTGTATTGCTGGTTATTAGCCAGTCGTTGCCAGTGAGAATTACCCAAGAGGAAATGCCGTTACACACATGTATCAAACCAGTGTGGGACTCCGGCCTGAAAATTTGTATCCTATCCCATGTTTATCACTCATCGGCCGCATACCCACTAAAACCCCCTCATGTGTCCAGTCAACGGGCAACGAGTCCTCATTCATAAGTAGGCCACTCCATGTCTTCAAGACAAGCTCTTTTTTCAACGCAAGTGAGCCAAATTTAATTTTGTCTGTTAAGAGTCGATCATGTTGTAGAGTCCAATTTACAGCTCTCAACCATTGGTTATAAATTTCTGTCCTGGTAACTGTCCTATCTGGAGTAGTAATCACACTGTTGGTACGAAGATTCCATATCAGCTTCCACACTGTGGACATGAGTATAGCGAACAGCCTGCCCTTTTCAGGCAGGACAGCCCCTTTATCTGACCTAAATTTCACAAGGTTGCACCCCAAGATCAAGCCCCAGTTCAGTTTTGGTCAGTGAGTAAATTTCTTTGACCAGAGCAGATATATTAGGTCCCATATTAAACTTTGGCCTTGTGCCTCACATTCCAACGCAATATGTTCCAATGTTTCGGGTACTTCGCACGTACGGCATCGCCCTCGAATCTCCAATGTGTCGATGTGGGACCAGAAGTCCCCAACTCTGAATGTGTTATGTATACATTTCCAGAAGAACTCCTGTGTCAAGTGTTGGAGATTGGTAGACCGTAATGATCTCCAGATAATTTCATCAGAAGATGTGTACTTGGAAACCTCTTGAACCGAACATCGAATGCGGTCAAGATTTATGAATGTTGATTTTCTCTGAGTCCTTGGTCGGAGTTTGCGGATAATCTTCGTAAAATATCTCTGTGAGCCCTGGACCCCTGGGCACTCGAACATTACATCAATTTCTGTGTCAATTTGGACGGTACAGACGTGTTCTGTTGATAAGAATTTGGTATGGTTGTTAACAACTTTCTTGAACTGAACCCAAGCTACTTGCTCATTTAGCATGGCAAATACAGCTTTTAGAAGGCAAAATTTCGCATCTAATATGTTGTTTTCGAACTTTTCTCTTTCTTTGACTGGCGCTCGCAGCAAGAAGTCTGAGGAGCAGCAAATAAGGAGTGGTACATTTATCTGTGTTTTTTGCAAGATAAGTAGCAGACCTCCTAAGAGAGCAGATGTAAAATTCACCGGTATTTCAGGCTTGTCAAAGTTCAGTGAGAGGATCTCACTTTCGTGGGCATCTTCGATTTCTGTGGTGACCATCACATTGACACTTTGGTCAAAATCGCCAGGGCATACTATATGGCGCTGGGAACCTGGGCACCTTAGGGGTTTTGACCTGTTCACAACTCCCTCAAGAATGTTTGTGAATGTCTGAAAGTCCTAGATTGTAGGCGCGCATCCTGGGAACAATTTAAGCGTATTTGGGACACATTTGGGGACGTTTTGAGAACACAGTGAATTTAGTTCGGACGAAACTCCCGAACAGGCAATTATGGGGAAGCTGGGCACCCACGCAAATCCATTGTTGTCGGCTCATTTAATACCATTATGCTGCTCTATGATGTTCAGGAGATCCAACTACAATATTTTAGATGGTAAAAGGGCACGTTGGACCTAGAAAAATGCTACAACTGAGTGCTCCCAATGCCAGGTGCATGCAACGGGATCCAAACTACTGATCAAACGACGGCAGCGCAACAGTGAGAGGGCATACTTGCCCAAAATAAGCTTCACAGAGCTTCATAATAACTCGACCAAGATATTAGGACCCGTCGTTGCACTTCTGAGTCGAACTGTCGAGAACCCGGCATTTAGACATTGGTACTTGAGAAAATGGGGTGATTTGGTGCATGGTCAACGTTGAGAGAGGTATAAAACAGATATAATAGCGGTGTACCTCCGAAATTGAAGCTTTATACATCATAATGAATCAAGTGAAGGTCTAGACCCATAGGGTCAAAGGGCCGTTTGTTATACATGTTGCGGCGGTGAGATATTTGAAGGCACATATTGTTTATTCATGAAGGTTGAGCAAGGAAAGAGCACTTTTTGGAAGCAATTGATGTAGGATACTAGTGCGCGACATGTGACGATCAGAACGAGCCCAAGAACTCGTCAATTGGCCAGGGATTGGTGGAGAAACAGCTGAGATGGCCGCTCGGCGTTAAGGAAATGATATTCTCACCCTCCGGCCCGCGATCAAACCAAGCACAGCTTTCGAACAACACCTCATTCGGCCTCAAAATTTGACATGGATGGTCCTCAGGGGTCGTACTCCCTCCCACAAGTCCAAATCCTCACCATCCGATACTAGTGGTCATTGTATTTGGCAAGTGCCCAGCTTCCTAGTGTGCCCAGCTTCCTAGTCAGATATAGTAATACCTGTGCATGCAGAAATACTGTCTTAAGGCTTGGACTTGGCCTAGATATTTTCAACCTCCTTGCAAGAATTCCGTTGAGTGACTCCTCAAAGGCAAATATTCGGAACCCATTTTCCATACACGACAGCGTAAAATTTGGATCAAAGACCATGGTGTGGTTTCTATCATTTGTTCATTCCATTGTAGCTCTTCATCTGTAAGAGCGAGCTCTTCACACAAATGAGGATTCCACACGGTTGGATTCCATTTTTCCAGAATACTATCTATCAAAAGTTTGGCTGGCTCGATGCATTGTCCTGAGTGTTCACAATCCAACTGTGTTCGGTCCTGATAACATGATGGACAGCCGCAGTTCTTACATCCTATACCTGAGGGATTGACTTCATGTGGTTTTCTGGCAATTAGTTTGTCGGTGAGCAATAGTAAGGGCATCGAGCACAGTTCGCACTCCATGGTTTATTCTCAGGCATTTTGCGGCGTCTCAGCGACAGGCCTTCCGATAACGTTCCTTGTGAGTTCCTGTGTGTTTTCAGATAGGCATGTTCAATTTAATCTCTTCACCCACTGACAAAGCTGTGAATTTCAGGTTATACTTTCGTGCTGTCAGAATCATTCGCTTGATTTCTTCGGGTAGTGGAGTCCTCGAAGAGATCGGGATGTGTATATCTTGTAGGAAAACGTTCAAGATCTGACCTGGTCAGACATCGAGGTATCTCTTCTCCAAGAAATTTGTCAAGATGCGGTCAACGAAGCAGCACTAGGATGCTTGATTATTCCCCTTTGTTACGTAAGATTGTAGATTCCATAGGTCAATTGCTTCATTTCTGGCCGGAATATCCAATATTTGTTTTCTGCCCTCGGCAGTCTCGAGAATCATAGTTTGTGTGCAATTCTGGCCTTTTTTCCATCCCAAAGGAAGACATGTTCAGTGTTGATAAGTGCATCTTCAATGTCCTTTGGCATGCCCTGCACTCTAGTCAGATATTGAGTTCGACCTCCAATTACCATGTTTATAATATGATGTTTTCCTTCCAGAGTTGGTGCTGATGCTTTCCACCATTCGAGGTCCTTTGTAATTTTTTCGAGGACTGAAGGCCATGGTGTAACGTATGGCACATCATTTCCAACCCATGCTGCCAGCATGCGGCAAGTTTGACCATCTGGTATTATCACTAGGCTTTCGTCGATAGCACCAATCTTCATCTCATTATTTATCCGCCTCTCTTGTATCGCCTTTTCACGATAGGCCGCTCAGCCGAAAGGTAGTAGAACTGTTTTGTGTGCATTGAATTTGGCTGTTGAAGCTGCACATCAAAGGCGCAGAATTTCCCAGAGGGACTGAAGTGAATTCTGAGATGATAGGTATACTGTTGTGTCATCGGCAAACAGCAAGACAACTAAGTCTTCATCTCTACCAGGTATGCTAACTCCTTTAAGTTCCGAATTTCGAATTAAACAAGCTAAAGGCTCGATTGCCAGGTTGAATAATAGACAGGAGAGAGGATCACCTTGTCTAACTCCACGAGAGACAATGAAAGGTTCACTCATTTCGCCGTTGACCATTACAATTGTCTCAGCGTTTGTGTAAAATTTTTGAATGGTATTGCAAAATTTGGGCGGAAATCACATGTGCTGAGGAACTCTCAACGGGTAGTTGTGGTTAATTCGATCGTAAGCCTTTCCCTGGTCCAAAGACACAATAATTCCGTCCTCCTCGGCGGCCTCTGCATAGTTCAGAAGGAATTTTTTGGTCTTCAATTTTTCTCCCTTTCATGAATCTAGCTTGATTGGGATGCACGAGCGATGGTGCTACATTCATCAACCATAAGGAATATGTCTTTGTCATTAACTTGTAATCTCAGTTTAGGCGAGTTACCGGACAATAGTTGCTAATGAAGGCCCGATCTCCTTTTTTAAACAGAGGAGACAGCCACCCCATGTTGAATTTGGTGCTGTCTACAATACCATGTTCTTCAATGTCTTTATACAATCGTGTGAGGAAGCCTATCAAATCAAATGATTTTTGGTCAGAGCCTTTGCTCTGATGGAACAGGATGTCGAGCATCTTGTAAAATTCATAGGGAATTCCATCAACTCCTGGTGCCTTGCCACTATTTGACAGCTTTAACGCATATCCAACATCATCATCCGATAAATCCTTGTCCATTTCCTCGAACTCACTTTCAGACAGGTGAACATTGCATTTTTCCAGGGTGATTTCGGTTGCCATCATCCTTCCATATTCATCCGGAAGGTCCTTGTTTGAATTGAATCATGATAGTCCCGCGCCAACTCGAATGTAAGGATGCTGCTCCAACCTTATTACATTCAGACCGACACACCGATATTCACACACCACTATTTCCGCTTTACTCTACTGCCGCACTACCGCTACCTATAGTTCCGCCCTTACATTACTGCATCCTATCACTCGGGACTTGAGACCTCCCCTCTGTGATTACCGTACCTCATGCCTCCATGCCCTATCACCCATGGACGCACTCCGAGATTCCTGTCCTTGGATCTCACCACCGGACCTTTGGTCACCACACGCACTTCTGACTTATACAGCTTATCACCGGAGCTTCAGTCGTGTCCACATTCCTCTTCCTCCGCTGCCACCTTATCCTATGATCATCCTCTCTCCGATATTCCTCTATCATCCCTCCCTTCCGATCCTCTGCATCGCCGGCATGATCACACTACCACCTCTCTGCACTGATGATGGCAACATCGGTTCAGCCCTTGTCCTTGGATTAGCGCCCCATCGACATCCTCTGGTATTTCACGGTCATCTCCGGACCATCGCTATCAGTACCGACACTGTTGCCCTCTGGAGTCGTATGGATTGCCTATATCTGGCCTTCCCATCCTCCCCCTTCGACATTGCATGGTCATCACCGGACTATAGCCTTCCAGATGTCTTCCGCCACCGACCTTGGTTTCATCGCACACTGTTGTTCTGGGCTTGGCCTCTCGGAGCTGTATTGATCTTCCAGAATCATCCTCCTTGCTACGTGTCGTCTGATTCCTCCCTTCCACGCTGTCAGCCATGTATGCATCTCATTGCCTCTACATCTGCTCTCCGCCTCCGCATGCACGTGTCCCTCATATCACCTCTGTGTTGCCCTCTGTGTATGCTGTTCCACGCTGCACCACCGGACTTTACTCTTCCAGGTATTGTCACCACCGCCGGACTCTACCCCTTCATTGCGGTACTGTCATCCCTGCCGGACTTTGCCCTTCTTGGTATCGTCATCCTGTGGTTGTCCTCTGTCCTCCCATGATATGACTTCCACCCCTTGACTTCATCCCATCTGTGTTGTCACCCCGCAGTCCGCACAGCTTATTGTTCATCCTGCTATTGCCTCCTCTGCACTGTCCAACCTCTCCCTTCCAGGATTGGTTCCGCCTTTGCTGTCCGCATCGTTCTGCCACTGTTCCGGAGGTAGAGGGGCATACTCCAATGCCTGTTTGCAGGTTGCTTGTCAGGTCGGCATGTCAGTTGAGTGATGACCAGTCTATGGTCACTTTTGACAGGACAATGTTTAATGTCCCAACCTCTGTATAATTTGAATTGTTGGTTGACTATGCAGATTATGTCAATTTGTGAGTAAGAAGTGTGGAGTTCATTGGATACTCTATCCTTTCGGTGTTGAACACATGTGTAGTCTCGGGTGTCAGGAAATGTAGCGTGCCACCCATCATGTAAGCACAATAAATGTTTAATCCTTTTGAAGCTCTCGGGGACTAACTCTGCAGTCCCCAAATTCATATCCATTGGATCTTCGACAAAATTCCAGTCCCCTAATGCAATGGTTGGGAATGGAAGCTGGATGTCATTGGCCCATTTCTTCCAAAGTTCGTTCCACATTTTGTCCAACTCATCGGGACAGTTCGGAGCATTGATATTCACCGTTATGCCAAGGGATGATAATCATGACAGCGCGTCCGGGTATTAATTCATATTCGCGAACATTTTCAGTGTCAACAAATCTCTTATTGAGAATGAAGGCCACTCCAGCTGTCAAGCATGGCTTTTCACGGTGGGCTGAGTGATATAATTTGAACCAACACCCAAAGACATTGTTGAATTGGGTTGCAGATTCAGTGTCAAAGTGAGTTTCTTGGATTCCAAGGATGCCCAGATTATTTGTGTCGATAGTTTGCTTACAGCTAAAAACAGTACCGAGGGCGCGACGAAAAAATTTCCATTTTTGGCCATTTTTGATCCCCCCGGAAGAATTGGCCATAGCGGCCTCAATTCTCGTCCATTTGCGCTGAAACCTAGATAGAATTCATCGCCTATTCCACGCGCAATTAGTGATAGAATCGGATCCAGGAATAAATTACATAATGATTGAGCTGGCAAACACGGGGTTGAGCAGCGAGATTCTCGTCTGGTATGCCCAAATACTGTCCGACAGAGCTAATCTTTTTTGAGTGATGATATGGGAGTGTTTCAAAACGTGTCATAGAGTCAGATTTGTACCTGCGTCTCCTTGCCTGCAGGGAGAGCCCCTGTCACTTAGTAGATCATATCCGAAAATCATGTTCCCTGCAGGCAAGGAGACGCAGGTACAAATCTGACTCTATGACATGTAGACATGCACATTCTAGTCCCCAACGGCACAGAACGGGCGACGAGAGTCCTCTTGAAGGACATCTTGTACGCACCAAAACTCGGTGTCACCCTCATATCCATTTCTCGCATCACCCAAGCCGGCTACAACATCCAATTTCGTCAATCGGAGTGCTGCATATTTGACAGGGATCGTCGTCGCATTGGCACAATCCCTCTCATTAGCGGACTCTACAGTGTTCAAGCTCAAAATCCAACACCAAGTGCTAATATAGCATCTGACAGACCAGTTGTCGCTCGCCAGGGAAGATGGATGGGTTACGACCTAGAAATGGGCATCGGATTTACTACCCGGACAACCGGTCTATACGCGTTGAATGCAGCATCAGGTTTCCCGAAGTGAAGCGGAGCAGCGGACTATACAGAGTACTGAATGAGGGGGAGAATGCAGAAGTCAGACTTGAAGAAAAACAGGAAAGCATTCAGCACGCACCTGCTACGACCCAGCAGCCCTCATCAGCTCATCCACGTGCACCAACATCGGAATCCCCACTTTCCACAGTTCCTTCCAGCCCAGCCCTGAGTTCCAACTCAGAGCCAGTAGCTCCTCATGACATCAGGAGTGCTATCGACCTCAAGAATATTATCGAAGGCACTCGAACACGCAGAGCGGCACATGTTGCGGATGTTGAAGATGATGACTCGCAGCTAAATAATGTTGTGCTGGAGTACGCCTTCATGAGCATGGGAGACATGTCAGACTCACCTACGGTTGAGGAGGCTAAGAGTCGGGAGGATTGGCCGCTATTCAAGGCGGCAATGGATACAGAGATGGATCCAATGGAGCGGACAGGTACCTTCGGAGATGGACCTGTTCCATGTCCAATTGGCTGCAATGTTGTTGGATCAAAGTGGGCACTCCGGATCAAGCACAAGGTGGACGGAGAAATTGACAAGTACAAGGCACGACTTGTCGCTCGAGGCTTTACCCAAGTACAGGGTGTTGATTATTTTGAGACATTCTCACCAACCACCAAGCTATCCTTGCTCAGGACAATTTTGTCCATTGCGACACACTTTGATTGGGACATCAAAGTCTTTGATTACTCCACCGCGTTTCTCAACGGCGAGTTCACAGCGGACAAAGAAATCTACATGGAGCAGGCACCTGATTACACCAACGGCAACACGCAGGATGTCATCAGACTCCGACGCATGACCTACGGACTTAAACAGTCAAGCCGCAAGTGGTACGAGAAGTTAACATCATCTCTTGGTACACTCAGCATCCATCCACTCCATTCCAACCACACTGTCTACCACCTAGTCCGAGGCAATGACATTGCACTCCTCGCCATCCAAATCGATGACAGTACCATCACCGGGGACTCACCCGTGTTGATTGAAACAATACAGGAGGAGATCACACAGATATTCAAGATAACGATGCTGGGATCGATCAGCTGGCTCCTTGGAATGGAAGTCAATCGTAATCGCAAAAAGGGCATGCTGGCGTTATCCCAGACGACCTACATTGACTCGCTTCTACGGAAATTCAACATGGCTGATTGCAAATCAGTCTCTGTACGTCTCGATCCCACGGTTCAACTCACTCGCGAACAGTGCCCCACGACAGCAGAAGCGACTTCAGAGATGGCAAACATCCCTTACTGCGCACTCATTGGCAGACTTGTCTGGCTCGCTACTTCCACTCGACCAGACTTGGCTTTTACAGTCTGTGTCCTATCCCGCTTCATTGATAATCTGGGATTGCCGCATTGGAACGCTGGAAAGTGTGTACTCCAATATTTGAAGGGCACATGGAATTTCGCACTCGTGTACGGCTCATTCGACTCCACACTCGGCCTCGATATCTTTGCCAACGCTGATGGAATGTCGCTCGAGAACCAAAAAGCCGTATCGGGCTATGCATTCATTCTGAATGGTGCTGCGGTTTCCTGGTCGTCCAAACAGCAGGAGATTGTCTCCCTGTCCACGACAGAAGCTGAATATGTCGCCATCACCTACACCGCGAAGGAGGCGATATGGTTCCGTTACTTGATGGCTGAAATTTTCGGTCCGATCACCTTTCCGTTCATCATCTACAACGACAACCAATCTGCTATCGCCCTCGCACATGCCGAACTCGGCCAGTTCCACGCTCACACCAAACACATCGACATTCACTACCATTTTATCCGCGAGAAGATCGAAGGCGGATCTCTCGAAGTCGTCTATTGCCTGACTGCCGAGATGACTGCAGATGTCCTCACCAAGGCTCTCGCCGCTTTCAAGTTCAAGCCACTGATTCAGGCCTTTGGACTAATTTCGGCTTGAGGGGGAGTGTTGGAAAAATACCAAGCCGACACGTTGTGCATACGTGTACCTATGTGGTGGTTGGGAAGCTGGCATGGAGATGCACAGCAATGTCGTGAAACACATCTCAGCTGGTCTGAACACGGCGGACAATCAACTGTCACTTGCGACCTGGAGGGCAACTGTCATCTGATGCCCACGCGAGCTGTCACTTGCATGAATCCGGTGGCTTACCCCTTTTAGACGGTTTCGGACTTTTCCGTGGCCACGATGCAGCCTCGCGTTTTGGAGGTTGTTGTGTGAATTTTCTTTGTATGTGCATTGACACAATAAATGAGATTGGTTTGTTCAATTTGTCCGAATCTTTTGAACAAAGCCTTAGATAAAATGTTATGTACTATATCGAAATTATTTATGTTAATATATCGTAGTCTTCCAAGTTCATCGTATAGGAAAACAAATTCCTGCGACGATGCGACAGCAAGAAAAAAAAATTATGTACTACATCGCGACTCTGGAGTAGACACCAGCGTGTCAGTGAGAAGTAAGAGAAAATAGGAAAGATACTCACTCATCCACCAGCCAGCCCAAATGCTGGAGATAAAACACGACAACGTGTGCAATTCCAGCCCGACCCCCACAAGCGCGAAAGCCAAATTTTTCGGTATGATGGATGCCACAAAAGTGGCATTCCGAAGGTAACATCCATGCCCCCAGGAGTTTGAAGTGGAGGTGGATCAGTGCCTCTGGGCAAAGGTAAGTAATTGCCCAGAACTTTGGCGAGATCGTACTTACCAAATTTCGCAGCATACGGAATGTTCCAATAAGCCCACCAATCCTGTCACTGGCCCCGACACTTTTGCCACCGTCACACCGCTGCACCCCACGCTCGCGGCAGCGATCCTTGCACCTCCGTCGGCACTCGACAAACCGGGCGCCCTTTACGTCTTCGACATCCCAGCGGATCAACCAAATTGTCGCACATGCCGTGCCCTCGCACGGGCGCAGATACAGATGGCGAAAATCGGGCACTCCAAGCATCCTTGGAAGCGCTGGGCCCAGTGGTTATGGAAGTGTCGGGGCCAGTGACAGGATTGGTGGGCTTATTGGAACATTCCGTATGCTGCGAAATTTGGTAAGTACGATCTCGCCAAAGTTCCGGGCAATTACTTACCTTTGCCCAGAGGCGCTGATCCACCTCCACTTCAAACTCCTGGGGGCATGGATGTTGCCTTCAGAATGCCACTTTTGTGGCATCCGTCATACCGAAAAATTTGGCTTTCGCACTTGTGGGGGTCGGGCTGGAATTGTGCACATTGTCGTGTTTTATCTCCAGCGTTTGGGCTGGCCGGTGGATGAGTGAGTATCTTTCCTATTTTCTCTTACTTCTCACTGACACGCTGGCGTCTACTCCAGAGTCGCGATGTAGTACATAATTTTTTTTTCTTGCTGTCGCATTGTCGCAGGAATTTGTTTTCCTATACGACGAACTTGGAAGACTACGATATATTAACATAAATAATTTCGATATAGTACATAACATTTTATCTAAGGCTTTGTTCAAAAGATTCGGACAAATTGAACAAACCAATCTCATTTATTGTGTCAATGCACATACAAAGAAAATTCACACAACAACCTCCAAAACGCGAGGCTGCATCGTGGCCACGGAAAAGTCCGAAACCGTCTAAAAGGGGTAAGCCACCAGATTCATGCAAGTGACAGCTCGCGTGGGCATCAGATGACAGTTGCCCTCCAGGTCGCAAGTGACAGTTGATTGTCCGCCGTGGAAACATTGTACACTTCATTGTTCAATGTCTCTATTTATGTTTGTATTTTACATTGTTCTCTAGGGTATAAAAGCCGTAGTGTATCTGGGGAATAATAACACCTTTAACCATTTTATTCTTCTGCTCCCTCAGTTCATACCGCCAAATTTCTACAGAGTTTGTCTAGAGCTGTACGAAACCCGGAGCGGGAGCAACCCAAACCAACCATTTCTCCCATAGAACAGATCGCTGCCTTGTTTCCTCTTCTTTTCTTCTCCTGCTTTTGGAGCCCGTGGGCCATAACTATCAGCCACAGGACTTGGCTATGGGATAAGTAAAATGGCCAGAAACGAGGGAGCCAAGGTCGTTGGGGGAACAGAATCAAGAAATTTCCCGTGTGTCAGGATCGATAGATATCCCAGACGTACAATCGAGGTTTTGAGGAAATTAAGATCGGGGATGTCCAATAGATCTTGAGAGAAATCCAAGCTCAGCACGTGTACAGGAAGAGAAGTAGAATCAACACAATGCCGGCCAGACACAGCGAGATCGAATAATACGGGAGGGCGCACAAGCTGAAAGCCCAGGAAAATAAGGCCAAAACGGTGTAAACGTATCGCCGCTAGAACTTGAAACTAGCAACAGATTCCAATATTTGAGACGTTCCCAGCAGATTTATCAATACACGTGCCAGTATTCAGCAACTGTGAGGGGATTGGGGAGATCGCTGAGAATCGAACATGAGGGCAAAAAGCTGGAACTGATAATGGAATATATTTTGAGTTGCCTCGCAATCCAGACAGGCCGAGAAGGAGGGCGACAGGAAAGCAAAAGCAGCGGAACGAGCTTGGTGTTTGAGGGACCGGATAAAGGGGATAGATTGGGTGCCCAAAATGTGTGGCTGAAGGACGACGCTGCCGTGCAGAATGGGTGGGGGGATTTGGAGATGATGGTGGAAAGCAAGAGGATGCGGATCCGGAGCAACCGGACCGGTTTCTTCCTAGCATCGCCACAGCACCTTTTCTCTTCCACGGCGCACGCCCATGTCGTTTCCAGGTCGTTTCTCCAGGCTTCTGTCAAGCTTCAAGGGTCTTCTTTAGCTTCCTCGTGCCAATTTTCCACAGATGCCACTCCGGCCATGGACACCCTTTCTTTGCTTTGAATATTGAATCCACGTCACATCCCGGTGGATATTATGGAAACTGGCCATAATGGATGTGTCTCGTTTCGCTCCGTCCGCTTTTTTGCTCAGGCCCTGGCGCGTTTTGCTACCTGCACGCCGCTTCCGCGCGCTTCGCTGGCTGATATCTCCTTTCTTGCGCTGTCACCTCTACGCTCTTGCAGCTTCACTCTCCACCTCCGGCGCTTTGACGCTCTGGAACACGACGAGGGACTAGGATGAGTACCGCGCGCATGTGGGAGCTCCGTAATGTGATGCATGGTTAATGGTGCGTCCGTCTCCTCTCTCTCTCGCATCTCATACCTCTGGCTCTCCATTCTCCGTTGGACGCTCATCGTCCATTTCCTTTGTTGTGGGGTGCCCCGGGGGCCGTGACAGCATGGCCACCCGCGTCACTGTGCCCTAGTCTGTCGTCCTTCGCGACTAGCGGACCCTAGTCGTGTCAAGACCATACACCGGGGTGGCGTCGTTCTGCTCGATGCGCGATCCCCGTGCACCTCAATCAATCGTCGAACTCGTACTCTTTGCCAGTGCGAGTGCGCTCCTTGTGCCGCTCGTCTGCAGTCGTGCTCCCATTTCGACCACGAGCCGTCCGCCGCGCTTGCGGACAACAATGTGCCCGCCGAGCACGGGCAATGCTGCCCAACTCGTACCTACTCTCCTTCCTTGTTGTCGTTCTCTCCTTGTTACACTATACACTGACACCACCCTCAGCCTTCGCTATCGCTGCTATCCATTCTCCATTCCCACCCGGACTACAATCCCCAATTGCGACCCTCTCCCCGTGCCCGCACCTCTGGACACGGATACACTCTCCTCTTCCCCTTCCCCGCCTCCGCTCCGGTGTACATATTCTCCTCCTCTTCGAACCGGAAGGCTTGGGTACTCGTGCTGCACGGCGTTCGATTCGCAGCAGTCACGTGGGGGGGGGGGGGGGGTTGTCGGCTACCCGCGCATCGCGCGTTGCCTGCAGTTGGGGCTCAGGGAGAATGGGCAGCGGGGATGAATCGATCGATCGACTCTACTATTACGCGCATCCGCTCTTCTCGCCGATGCTGCTGAGAGACGAGATGTGGTATACAATACAATTCCAGGAGCCGACGGACCGATCGCCAGTCATCGTGCTGTCTCGCCGTACTGCTGGGCGAGCATTTTGGACGCGTGCGGGTTGATGGAGACCTCGTGACTCCAGATGTGAGCTTGGGATGGCGATACGGTCGCGGCGGTGAGCAAGCTCATTGCGCTCCTTCCCATCTTACGCGTACGGGGCGGGACCGAGGTTTACTCGCCCACCATCTCTCCGCGTGCGGCGCAAGGAGGGCGCTCTCCGTAATGTGCGATCGTGGCAGGCTGTCGGGCGCGAGAACTTGTCTCATCCTGCCTTTGACACGAGGGAATCCCAGTGCTTTTTGCTTGACAGGCGGGCGGGGCGCACACATATTCTGAACCTCTCGCTTGTGGACGGTGTGGTTTCTGCCTTCTTCACGCTTTCGACCCTCGTGTCAATCGGCGGCGCTGCGAACACTTGCGGGTCTGTAGTTTGGTCGATGCTAGCATCCGTGGCTGACTCGCTGCGCCCCTCTACATCGTCCCCGAGCCCCCCCGCCGCGTTGTCCCACTTATCGTCTGTGCATGGCCCGATTTCGTTACCTCGCAATTCCGGAGACCGAATTTCCTTTTTCGAAAATGCACCTCTGGCGCTTTTCTTTGAGGGGAGGACGTCGGGTACGACGCGAATGCCGCCGGTCTGTTCCTTTTCGCCGAGCCATTCGCCTGCGTGCCGTGTTTCCCTCTTGCCTTGCTTTCTTTGATGGACGCTGACCCGGATTTATTAGCAGATCGACAAGCACGGGCGATAGTCGCCCAGCACGAAGAGTGCGCGGCCACCGGTGCGGAGATTGGCCCCCTCCCGGTGAAGTCTTGCACCGCAAGAACGAGCGCGCGCCGTCGCTGGCCGCTGCCGTACGCTTCGTGGGCTTGTGCATCCTCCCTTGTTCCTGCTCGAAAGCGTCGGCGCTGGGAGTTCGGGAGCCCCATCAATTTGAGGCGAATATACGCCAGCGGAAGGCCCTAGCGTCGGGTTGGTGCGTTGGTGCAGGGAAAGGTTCATCGGCCGTAGCTGATATTGCTGGACCGTGTCGGGGAGTTGTATTGCGTTCTTCACCGGCTGGAGGCTCAGGCCGAGATAGTGGTAGAAGCGGGGCACGGGCATTCAAATATGTGCTTTCATAGACTCCCTTCCTCCTTCCCGTCTTTATCTCGCACTCGATGACTCAGACATTCTCATCTATGGCAGACTTTTACATACAGAAATTCTCTACACCTGTATGATCTGTAATTCCCTGTCGTATCCCAATGGAATGCATTTCGAATGTCTTCTCGCGGCACCTGGTCGTCTTGAATTGGTGGCAGAATTCACACCTGTGGTTGTTTGCATTCTCTGGGAGTTACAGCTGTATTCATATCTATGCGGAAAACGTAAACAAAAATCCGGGTGTTTGGTTCAGTTTGTACCCGGCGCCTAAATATTGTTGCGAGTGTTCTCTCGCCCTCCTTCGCCCACTACCACCTCAATTCTGTTTGAAACTCCATATTAGTGGCCTTTGCATGTCCCGGACACATCCCCGAGGGAACGGAAGCCATCCTGGCTCATCACACGCCATAAATACCGAAATTCTGCCACGACACCCCGACATTGAACATGGCGGCCTTAGATGCGACCACCCCAGCTCTTGAGTGGGCCCACTTCACTTTGGCACTCCCTGTTGCAGTTCGACAATACTGTCAATGAGGCTGCAAGTGTTCACGTATAAACATGGATAATACCGAATCGACACCCACTTGACAGCCACCATGCCGGGGTCCCAAAACACTGAAAACAAACAGGAAGCCGCTGTGGAGTGGGGAGATGGAACTGAGGTGTATTGGGGTCATGTGTGATGGTCTGGAAAACCGCAGTGAGTAGACTGCATGCCGTGCCCATTCAACTTCCTCCTCACAGTTCCAGTTCTCGGCTTGTAATCTGTTCCTGTCCTCCATAAATGCTTCAGAGTCGATACAATCTTTTTCCATTAGCACTAAACAAATGATATCCTCGAATAAACGGCAAGAGTCCATTGAAAGCCCCAAGAATTGCGGGATCAGACTCTGTTTAGGGCTATGTAAATAGGTGCAAACAATCGGATTTTTTTTTACGTTTTCCGCATACATATGAATAGAGCTGTAATGCAGTCCTGAACGAAATAAATCTAGGCCGACACAATGCACGCCGCTCGCGAGCTGTTTTTTGGCGTTGGCGATGAGAGAAGTTCATGGAAGACGTGGCGGTGCAGGCATCACGATTTGATCTCTCTTGCCTCCGACCACTATGGTCGCCTGCCCTGTTCCGCTAATCTGGGAACATATCGCTCTTTCCAAAGGCTTCCAAATCGAGATTTGACTTTTCTCCCATCTCAAATCCTCGGCGCAGCAAAGTCTACCCCGCAACTGTTTGTCAATGGCGAGAGATGGACCCTCCCTCTTGCCTTCCCGTTGTTTCCGCGCTCTGAAGCTCTCCGAGTCGGCATTTCGCTTCTGCTTCTTCCTGGATCATGCCTTTGTGTTCTGGACCATATGTGCCGTCCATTCTGCTGAGCGCACTAGTATGCACAATGGTAACCTCGTTCTCCTCCGGTCATCCCGACGCTCTAGGCACACACGTCGTTCCCAAACTATCTGTCTCCCGTCTGCTGGCCAGGTTCTTGCGCATCCACCTCCTCAACCTGCAGGCTCTGGTATCTTCAGGTATTCGGGATCGTCGCGGACAAACCCTGTCAGAACTCATGCTACTTTTTCATTCACCCAAACTCTTTACGGCTGACGTGACTGGGTGTTTGCTAGCAAGCGCTTCGGGCGCTCATGTCACGTTGGATCTTTCGGGTAAGATTCTTTGACTCTATCCTAGCTGCGCAGACGCCTCTTCCGAAATGTAGCATCGTCCATAGCTAATCTTGATCCTGCATTTGAACCCCATGTCCTTTCAAACCATAACACAGGATAATCTCGTCTTCCATCTCGCTGTCAAAATACTTCGAACTCATCCGTCTGTTCGCGAACTCTTCGGACACTATAATCGCAGCACTTGATTTATCCTGCGTGCCAGACTTGTAGTGCTGCGATTATGGTCCTGTTTACTTCGTGACCATTTCATTCTCTCGGCGGCATGCCAGAGTTCTGTTGCGCGGCATCAAGTCAGTGCTTCATCCGGTTTTTTCCAAGTCCTGCATTTCGCTGATCGCTCAGATACAGTGACAACAACAACCTTAATTGCTTTCATGGATTGCCGCCTTTCTACTTCTCTTTGGTGATTCCGTTGTTTCCCGCGACCAAGCGTTTAAAACCTGATCAATGTATGCATATCACTCATGTCCGCACGGTGCTGTACATCCATCACACTTGTCTTCTGAAAATACCTCGGTAAGCTGTGAGGGCTGTTGCAAGGCAGTGTCCACATCTTCCTCCTACCAGCATCCTGAATCGTTTAGTAGGTCCGCGGCGCCCAGTGCCACTCAATCGACACCAATCTCCGCCACCTTCCAACGCTGTTTCCCGGCGCACCTAGTGACGACGCAGATTTTCAAAAACATCGCATCAGACAGCTACATTTTTCTTCTCTCTCGCTTTCATTTTCTGAAATAAAATAAAAATAAAAATATTTCGCTGGAGCCACCGGCGGCTGAGCCAGGACATAGCCACCCGTTCTGAAGCTCAGAACGGCGCGGCAAAAAGAAAAGGCGAAAAGGAAAGATCGGTGATGGTTCAAAGCAAGCCTGGACCGTGTGTTGATGAATGTTTCCACGGTGCCACTTACGTTTGCCAAACCACGAGGTTTCAAATAAGGTAATTGCCTTTCGTTTTTCGAATCCAGCTTGCCTTGCGTCATTCAGGTGGCCCCAGTCACTGGCATAGGAATTCTACGATGGTATAGTGGTTAGTAACGCTGAATGCTCTTTTTTTACATCACTTAGAGCTTACCTGGTTTCAATCTGACTGGACAGAATATCAGGTCAGGAGGATATTAAATATTAAACCCTGGAATTAATCTCCAAGGTCGTTTTATGCTTTTCCCGACTACCTCCCAACCTATGTTTTTCCGGAAAACAATACCTAAATGACTACAGTTACCGCCCACTGCACCAGACTTTTGACTTCAAATTACTGCTCAAACATATTTATCAGCTAATATGCATGTTAATGTACCATCTGTGCTCCCTGAAACGACCCCAGGACATTAAACTGGTGGATTTCACGGAAATCTGTATGTTATAGTGGTCTTTGGTCGTGTTCACTGTTATGCCGAAAAGCACGTCTTCTGCTTCTATTACTGAAATTATATAATATCAGATAAATATTACTGTGGGAGTCTTTGTGCCCGCTTTGCTAGCCCGTCGGGCGGCGTCGGCAAACATCTTTTTCGTCTCGGTGACCAAATCCGACTCGAAGTCGCTGCGCTGAAATTTGTAGGGGTCAAGAACATGGCCGATCGAGAACCTCTGATAAGTGTTCTCCGCATTCATCGCCAGCAACAGCGGACAGAAGAACCAGTGCAAGATATTCTTCGCAAATTAGAAGAGGCCGCCAAACGAGCATCGGTGTGGTCCAGTGTTCTCATCGCAGTTAGTGACTAATCTCTACCATGTGGATCCGATTTACCGAGCCTGCGATCAGTTCGATGGTGCAGATTCGCCCGTGAAGGACGTGTTGGTGTCTAGCAAGGAACTCGCCCGCATCGATGCGAAACTCCTCCCAGTTGAGCCATGGAATTTTACGGTCCCACTCAACGCCGCAGTTATCACCGCTCAGAAGCAAGCCAGAGCAAAGAAGATCGTGTTCATAAGTGTGGAGATAACAGTCATTGTCGAAGAATTAGATCGTATGTTGGGACTATGGGAGACAGGCGAGCCGTTCTGCTACCACTGTCATGGTTTTCACGCACTGCTGAAATAGTGGTTGTGCATGAAAAGATTTCCTTATTATCGGGAAGGCGCTGGATCCGCATACTTTTGAATCAGGTGGGAAGGATAGGGAGCTGGAGGTGCAATTGACGGGCTTGACCTCGCCTTGGAACACATTCGCGATCTGGGATCTGAGCAAATTGGCTAAGGTAAGGGAAAGTAGACTGAAATCATGGTATCTTCCTGCTTATGTTTGGAAAAGACTGGGTTCTTGTCGATCTCAGATACAAATACTGCACCAGATCAATCTGCCATCGAAGAAGTACCCACAATTTCCCTGCACCAGCTCCTATTCCCGTCTTCCTCCCGTGCAGTGCTAGTCAAATTCCCGTCTGAGGGTGGATGGGACACCAGATGGTACGTCCTCATTATATGTTTCGTACTTGTTCAAGAGCTACACATTCCATGATATAGGGATGATCCAGGCCGTGTAGCGTGGCACAAAAGCAAGATGACCTCAAAAAATATGTCTGCGTTTTCGCACCTCTCCGAACTTGCCCTTCCATCCGCTGTGGTAAAGCATTTGTCCATCTAAGTAGTTGAAGGACTTGTCACTGAACTATCTATCTGATCCGACAACCTGGGGCCAGGTTGTCTTCTTTAAGGCCGAGGCTGGGGCGCGGAAAAATCATCACAATACCATGTTTCGGCCTCATTCCAATGAGTGTTTGAAAACATGCTTATAAACCGCTTGTTTACACACCAAAAATTGAAGACTGTTTTAAATTGCACCGGGGTATAGAAAACAGAGCCCTAAGCAAACGAGAATAATCATCATGATTAGGAGACGTTCATGAACCAACAACTTGAAGGCCAGCCTCGAACCAGGCAAACTTTGCCTGATGCCCATACAAAATCCAAACTCGGATCCGCGACGACCCGCGACACCTAAACTCGCGGGTTTTCCCACGGGTCAAAAACCCGCCATGACTCGTGAGTAACCTGCACTCGTAACATACCTTAAGGTAAGGTACGCGTCAGAAGTACGCGCCGCCTTCCCAAGATCGTGACCTCGACATCAAACCTCATTTCTGGACCGGTCCTGGTCCCAGGGCAAGCCAGCTCAAAGCGCGAACTAAAACAAATAATATTTCAGCGCAGAACGGCACATCGGCATGGTGTACACGGTGGCTGTCAGAGACATCTGGATAAATAAAGGTGTACTCGGGGTAGTCACGGGAATTCAAAACTTCTTGTTAGTGGGGCTCCTGGACGCAGATGATGTCGAAGTCGTCGGAACTCAGTAGAATTTCAAGCGGGTTAGTCTGCACTCGTTCTGCAGGGGGTTGGGGATATACAACACACGAGGTACGAGTGAAAATGTTGTAGCTTCTGTTTATAAGAGACTATTGGGGATATATATCTGGCCGTGGAGTCACCGTCCCTGATAAACAAGTTCTTGACAATTCATCTTCCCCCGTCCTCATTGACAACCCATGCCACGAGGAAAACCTGATCGCACTTTCGTACATCAGACTATGCATAGGTACCACGGATCTGTGTCGTATCAAAGACGAAATTCTTGCCAAAGAGGCATGGGAAAAGCTCAAAACTGCCCATTTGCCATCCGGAGTGCTGTCACAGCTTATCATACTCCAAGAAGCTCTCACTATTCGCCTCTCACGTGAGACTCAGCTCCAGGAGACTACGGACAAACTCCAAACTCTCATTGAGTCCTTCTTCGCCGCCAGACCACCCGGTCAAGACGAGTGGACGGCAATCATCTTCCTCAATGCCATGGCGGATCCGAATTCAAGGATTACAACATGCGAGGTACGAGCATCTTCGTTGTAGCGTCTGTTTATAAGAGACTAATTCAAGGATTATATTTCGGCTTTCAACTCTGTGGCAGCACGATTTTTAAATCACTGATAGCCCGCAAACATTCAGCTACCGATAGTTGAACCCGATTTAACATGAAGAATATATGTGGTGTGCATCTACTTCGAGACAAAACAAAACGAGCAGTTGATTAGTTGCCCAGCACGAAAAAGCGCGGACCGCTCCGCTACGCGAGCAACTTCGCGGCAAGCACCTCCCAGATCGCTACTGGGTTGTTGACGCTGATCGTACGCACGCAGTAAGCACCTCAGCATGGGAAGAAAATGGGTCTCTCACAGATCAAGTGTAAGCGGCAGGTTGAGGTCTGCGGGATGATCTTGCCACTCTGGATTCCAGACAATTTCGGGGCTGGCGTCGGCTACACTGGCACTACGGGAGTGGCAGACACGACGTACCTTTGGGCTGCTCCGGGTCATTGATCCCAA
The DNA here is from genome assembly GCA_029204085.1 of Mycena sp. CBHHK59/15. Lineage (NCBI taxonomy): Eukaryota > Fungi > Basidiomycota > Agaricomycetes > Agaricales > Mycenaceae > Mycena > Mycena sp. CBHHK59/15. The sequence continues at coordinate 49,527 of JARGXW010000411.1, forward strand.
ACCCGAGGCGCCAGTTGATGCCCTGCACACCGTTGACTAGCCTGCATAAACGGTCGGGTATCAGCCACCCAGATGGAGGGGAGGATTTAAGAATAACAGTGAGTAGAATTAGTCCCGGAAGTAAGCGTGGAGAGTACTCCGTGATTCGTAGAACGAAAGCGGGGCATCAGGATGGACGTACAGATCAGGTGGCGCAAGTGAGTTGTTCTTCAGCTGTGTCGTCTACACGAAAGGTCAGGGAGGCAGACGCAAACTGAATGGGACCGTATTGTACTGACCTTGATTTCTCGTGTCGATGGTGGAAAAGTCCGAGGATTGACCTGTCGGAATGTAGGCAAAGGGTCAGTGGAACACGGTCGAAGTTCTGGGTTAAGCGGTGTCGAACGTCCGACAGTACCGCAGTATTCCTGCTTGACGTCGTTCTTGCCTCCCACAACGACTGTCTTGACCCCCTCTTCCTTGGACATGGCAACCTATCCATGTCAGATCAGGCCATAGCGGGGATATGATATATCATGGAGTTCTAATGAGAGATCTGCCATGTTATATCACGGACTCTAATTAGAGATGCGCCGTGATATATCACATTAGAAGTACTTCTGTTTCGAGTAATTTCCAGTGAAAAAGAAATGCCAGGAGACAGAGTAGAACCACGGATCTCTGACTTACATCATATTCTAAACAATAGAACACTCTTACAACTGAACTAACAGAGCATGAAGTTGAAATGATTTCACCTCACCACATGACTGCCCTGCAACAACATCTATAATATACCTTCCTGACCGTCACTGCTAACCCGAACCCTAACGGAACCCTAACCACCCGAACTGTAACCCAGACCCTAACCGCCCGAACCTAACCATGAAACACAATGTGGAGACCCGGGCTAGGGCAAGCTTGCTTGCCCTAGCCCTTGTAAGGTGGGTGTTTATGCTTATTATGTGCCTGAAAATACATGCCTTATCCAACATCCATGGACAGCCTATTATGGCACCTTGGTCTGCTTGGTATAAGGTGGGGCTCACTCATAAGCAACCCACCCCACGTGATCGAGTGTGACACTCCTTTTTAGGAAGTGCCTCTTTCTCATCACAATCAAAGCTGTATTTTGGCCCGCCAATCGACATCGGACACAATTTGGCTACGAAGAACTCTTCATATACGTATCTAGTGACATAATATAAAATTTTGGCCCATATCCTTCGGTTGTCGGTCCGCTGAAAGCCAATTACTGCCGGAATTGCTGGAATCTCCTCATTTCTCTCGTACACTCCCACTTCTCAATGCCACACCTGTCCAAAAAGGAAGCTTCAGCACATAACAATTGGGCAAAAGCTGCTGGCTCCATCAAAGTAGGCGCCAAGAGGGCTCTGGAGATCTTGACGCCACGAAAAAAGAAGAGGAGAATTGACATTGAAAAGGAAAATGTACATGCCATTTTTACTTTGCAATTTCAGTCCCTCACAGGATTAGGATGCGGAGAGTGTCCATGACGGCCCATCCGACAATGATGTCATTGAATCACCGTCATCCCCACGGGGTTCATGCCATGAGGATGATTTTTTTCAATCGCCCGGACCAAGCCTTCCCCGCAACTTTGGTGATGTCCCAGCAGATGCCCGCTCCGAATTTGGGATTTTCTCTGACAACACTAGGGTATCCCCTTCGAAATCATCATATCTGGGCCGGATCTGGCATGATTTTACACCTTGGCTACTCAATAAACTATCCCCTTCCGGGAAATCTGCAAATCTGCGGGTTTTTGATGATGACAAGTTGATTCTTGCTCAGAGATCGCCACGTCCTGCTCGAATGCTTGGCGACACATCTAGCCTTGACTCCGATAGCCTCGATTTTGAATTTACTTCGGCTCCTTGCAACAAGTTGGCTGACTCCATGTTGTCAATTAATCCTCGGGAATCAGTAGACTTTGCGTCGCTGAACTCAGCTGACTCTGCATCGCTGCACTCTAGGTCGATTGACTCTGTGTCTATCGAGGAGATTCCCATTCCCACTTCATTGCCAGCCACTGATGCGGACTTAGCAGAGCAAGCACGTCTGCATGAGATGGTGGCTGCCTTTTCAGATGGACGGCTATGTGAGGCCCCAACTGTGGAGGCCGCTCTTGCAGCTTTAGCCGATATTGGCAAGGTTCTTCGTCTGCCTCGGAAAAAAGGACCTGGATACATTGATCCCGAGCTTGACCCTTTCATGCACTCCCGTATCGAGGGAATACAGAGCCTTCTTGCCCTGTACACCCACCCCTCATCCTCGACCTGGGGTCAGTGGAAGAAGGCCTCGTTAAATGCCGCGATCACATTGCGGCGTGGCAATTACTGTGCTCGTGTCTTCCGTCACCTCGCCTGCCAGTACATTGTTGATCGGACCGTCCTGCCGGAAAACCCGTACGGGAATTGGAACAAGACTCTTCTCGTTAATGAAGATCTCTGTAACGAGCTCATGGAGTACTTACAACTCCTTGGATCAACAAAGGACGAAAATGGCAGGGAGTCTGGGATCTCGTCTGCCAAAGTACAGGCATGGCTTTTGCGCCCAGACATCATGCAGAAGTACGGCTACACCAAAACCATTTCACTCGCAACATCGAAGCATTATCTGCATGCTCTCGGCTTCCGCTTTACTTTGCCTGTCAAAGGGCAATACGTCGATGGGCACGAGCGGGCAGATGTTCGCGCAGAACGTGATAAAGTCTACATCCCAAAATTGTCTGCACTCCGCACTCACATGCGAGTTTTTGACAAGGACGGGAAAGATATCACTGCAGAGGTTGAAGCAATGGTTGCTTCTTGAAAACGGGTCGTCATTTGGTACCATGACGAGTCAATTTTCTATGCCCATGACCGTCACTGAAAATCCTGGTGCCATAAGGACGCCTCAATCAAGCTGCACAAAAAGGGTGAAGGGGTATCTTTGATGGTTGCCGATTTTGTCTCTGCAGATTTTGGCTGGCGTGTGGGGCCGAAGACCAAACATTCCACCCGTGTTATCCTCAAGCCTGGTAAGAACCGTGATGTGAGTGCGAAAAGTGGCCTAATATATTTTATTAACTCAATTTTCAGGGCTATTTCACCAATGACGACATCCTTGCACAGGAGCGTGTTGCGATGGAAATCCTTCCTGAGTTTGGTGATGGCATTGAACATGTCTTCATTTATGATAACACCACCATGCACAAGAAACGAGCAGACGATGCCCTGTCTGCACGGAAGATGCCTAAAACAAAGCCTGCCGTGTATAAATCTGGCAAGCAGGCCAGTCAAATGCTGCCAAACTTTTTTGTTGAGCGCACCTCTTGGACTCCGGATGGCAAACCAATCCATAATCCTGACGGGTCATTCCAGAAGGAGAAGATCCAAATGACGGGTGCAACTTTTCATGATGGACAGCCACAGTCACTTTACTTTGAGACGGGACCGGATGCAGGGCTATTCAAGGGGATGCAGTACATCCTCACCGAACGCGGATATAACGTCAAGGGCAAGCACACTGAGTGCAATAATTTCCAGTGCCCAGTTGATGCTGATGGGAATCATCGTGACTGCTGCATGCGCCGTATGCTCTTCAATGAGCCTGACTTTGCTGGAGTGCAGTCATTGCTGGAGCAGGAGTGTGCCTCATGTGGTGTCTCCGTGATATTTCTGCCGAAGTTTCATTGTGAGCTCAATCCAATTGAGCAGTGCTGGGGATACTCGAAGCGGTTGTATCGTTTGTGCCCAGAGTCATCAAGAGAGGAGGATCTCGAACGGAATATGCTTGATTCCCTTGCTGCTGTCCCTCTGGTTTGCATCAGAAGGTGAGTTGTATTTTTTCTTCATATTTGGTACTGAACTCGGCCCAAGGTTTTGTAATAGATCTCTTCGCTACGCAGATGCCTACGCAAAAGGCTTGAATGGTCATGAAGCTGTGTATGCCACAAAGAGGTATCACAGTCACAGGGCTATTCCCAACGACTACCTATGTGATTTCGAGCAGTCTGGCAGGATAGAAGCTTTCCAAATGCTTTGGAGACTGTAATTGCCGTGAAATTTCAACTTGTTTTGTTTTCAGCCGTCTCAATCCTTTTCCAAATATTACATAGAGCTGGATTAGACAAGTTAATAGGTCCCATAACAAATCTTCGTATTCAGTTTTGAGGTAAGATACCGTTGTGTTTGTAAATAATGGATTCGATGCCCATTGTGCCCAATTTGGAGCGAATTCGTAACGTGTGATATTGATCACGTGGGGTGGGTTGCTTATGAGTGAGCCCCACCTTATTCTGGGTTGGCATGATTTGTCATGTGACAATGGTTTTGGGTTCGAACCCTTCGGGTGGTTTCCTTTTGCCTTATTTCCTAATTATGTGCATCTCTAATTAGAGCTCCTGATATATCATGCCTCATTTCTAATCAGAGGCTGTGATATATCACTCCCCCAGGCAGTGGTGCAGGCGTCAGATTTTGTTCACATCCACTGATACGAGCCACGAATAATGATGATTGTACTCTTCTCAGCCAGTAAAATACTTGACTGCATATTCTACTGATTTGGCAGCTTGATTAGCCGCAAATAAACTTTCCGTGACGGCGGTATCTCCGCTGCGTCGCAATTTGTGCAATCTGCGCAATCTGCGCAATCCACGCAATTTGCGCAATCTGCACCCGCTGACTAATATTATCGCCTCTTTAGGCAGACTTGGTTCCTTCGGGCTTGCCGAACGGCCACTTCTGCGGCTAGATTGGGGGAGCTAGGCTTTCACCGCACAGGTTGCCAAAGGAGCCTACGAGCCCTAATATTACATCAGTACCTACGAGCACTAAATTTCTTTGACGATCCGCTATGCAGGAGGCAAACTATAATGGACCAAGGGTATGTCTTCCTCCCCACCATTGTCCTCGTCCTCTTCCCTTCCGCCCTCCCCGCGGCCTGCTTGCTGCGGGCGATGCCCACCCACACCTCCTGACTCACGTCGTTATGGCATTGCTCCACATCCGGCCCGAAGCCACGTGACTAGTGTGCCTGAATCTCTTCCGACCACTTCTTACGCTACTCGCATTGTCGTCGCTTTTCCGAACCAGCGCAACTTTGATGTCCAACAAGACAGCTCAAAATTGTAACATATGTTTGGGACTCTTTTATTCGGACCATTGTAAGCCATGCTCCAATTTCGGTATTCTGCCATGAACAGAACCATGATCTATGACCGAAGTATACATCTTTAATATTGCAATTTTCTTTGGCCGCGAATTGTGGCCTGGCCTTGACACATGTACCAAAATCCAATTCTCCGTGACGGCGGTCCTTAAACGCACCTTCTTATATGCCTATACAACCTTACGAAACCGATTCAAGTACCTTGGGCCCTCCTGGAACACGGGAGGGTTTCGGGGACGTGGTACATCCCTCTCGCCAGTGCCTGCAGGCTGCGAGTTCAGAATACGAAATCAGCAGGAGTCAGGGTACCCAGGGGCCTATCCCTGGCTATCTTTCGCTCGGCCCCTCCTGTAACGGTTCTGTTGCTCTGGCTGTTACGGAGCAAAGCGAAGAGCAACGGGTTGGTACCTCCCCCAATATTATGGTTCCAACTGAACACTTATCTGACAAAGCGATGGTAAATGTTGAGATGGAACCGAATCCCCGAGATGATATTGTTGAAGGTACTGACCAATGTTTGGACGTGAGCATGGGAGATACAGAGGTGTTAAATGAACCGTGTTCAACTAATAATAATACGCAAGCGAGTACACAAAAGCACACGGCCAACGAGAATAATATGAACCTAGATACCAACACAGAGTATTTGCATGCCCAAGATAATTTACCCCACCAGCCAGATGATGCTCGTGTGGATGGAAACAGCTGGGAAGCTGAGAACATAGCCGTACGGAGAAGGCAAAAGCCTCCGAGAGTCCTTAAGTCAGGCAAATTCACTTGCTCAAACTTAACTATTGGCTCACTCAACGTCGCTGGTCGGGATGCGACCATGTCGATGCACAACAAGAACCACAAATTTCAATTCCTGAAACAGACAATTGACACAAACAATCTGGGAGCGCTTGGAGTACAGGAACCTCACTTCGACAAAGATTCAGCTACCCAATTTAACAACATCTTCGGAAGATGGTTCAAACTGTACCACTCAGCCCACCCGGAGAAACCCTGCTCAACCGCCGGAGTTGCTTTCATTCTGAACAAAAAATATGTTGACACCGAAAACATCACTGAATATGAACTGATCCCTGGCCGTGCGCTCATGATAGTCATACCATGGCACAAGGGGGAATCATTGAAGATTTTAAATATCTATGCTCCGAACAGACCCGAGGACAGGAACAAAATGTGGAAAGAACTCTGGAAGAAATGGGCTGATGACCTGCAATTACCATTCCCAACAATAGCACTGGGGGACTGGAACTTCGTCGAAGATCCCTCGGATAGAAGTTCTGGCACAACTGAAGTAGTCCCAGACAGTTTCAAAAGACTCAAAGATTTGTTGCGCTTGCGCGATGGTTGGCGTGCAACATTCCCAGACACTCGAGAATACACATGTGTTCAATACAGGTCAGATAAGCAATCCAACGAAGTGCACATTTCTCATTCACGCCTTGACCGAATTAATGTTGACAATCAACAGTTCAAAATTTTTAGAGGTTGGGAAATTAAACATTGCCCGGTGAAAAGCGACCACCGACTGGTACTGACTGAACTAACTTGCAGACCTGATGAACAGCCAGGTCCTGGACGATGGAGTATGCCACTCTACCTTCTGAAAACACGAAAATTCATGAACCGAGTACAGGCTCTAGCGGTCCAACTCCTCAAGGATATAGAGGACCTTGACCAACTACAACGTGACCCAGATAACGATATTCAAACTCTATGGGCGAAATTCAAACTGGACACAATCACGTATGGTAAACACTGCTCAAGATTTATCACCAGCGAGACGACCCAGAAAATTAGGACATGGAAGACACAACTGAGTATTGTGATCCATGACGAAAACATGCCGCCTGAAGATAGATTTTTAGCAACCTACATGCTTGAAAAGAAAATTACTGACACTATCAGAGACGAAGCAGAGCGAAAAAAAGCGCTCTCAGAAACTCACTATGACGTGGAAGGGGAAACACTGAGAACAACTTCCTGGACACGCTCAGCCAAGGGCTACCATACCAGAGAATTGATACATGAGTTGAAGGTTGACGACCAGACAAACTCAAATGTACCCCGGTACGAAACCCGTCCGAGGAAAATGGCCAAAATAGCACGGGACTACCATGATTCGATTCAGGAGAAGGATCGTCCTGATGAATACGGACGAATGATGGCAACTACCATTACACTTGAGCAGTGCAATGTTCACCTATCAAATAATGAGTTCAATAACATGGACAAGAAACTGGAGTTGGAAGACATCAATGAAGCACTCAAACTCTCAAACAACGGCAAGGCACCAGGTTTAGATGGACTTCCGTACGAATTTTACAAGATGCTCGACATATTGTTCCAACAGAGCAAAGGGTCTGACCGTCAAATGATCGATGTTTTGACCCTACTGACAAGGCTTTATACTGACATCGAAGAGCACGGGATGGTGCAGAGCTCTAAATTTAACTCCGGATGGCTCTGTCCCATTTTTAAAAAGGGAGACAAGTCTTTAATCAGTAACTATAGGCCAGTAACGCTCCTGAATTGCGACTACAAACTGATGACAAAGAGCTACTCGTTGCGACTGATGAATGTTGCTCCATCCCTAGTCCACCCTAACCAGGCTGGATTTATGAAAGGTCGAAAAATTGAAGACCAAGTGAAACTCGCTAAATTTCTTTTGAATTACGCAGAGGCTGCGGAAGAGGATGGAGTTATAGTTGCCCTTGATCAAGAAAAGGCATACGATAGAATCAACCATACGTACCTGACGAGTGTACTGGAACACATGGGTTTCCCACCAAAGTTTTGTAACACAGTCAAGACACTTTATACAAATGCTGAAACCGTTGTAATGATCAACGGCGAGACGAGTGAGTCGTTTCTAGTGACTCACGGGGTAAGACAGGGAGATCCACTCTCTTGCCTACTATTCAACCTGGCTATTGAGCCACTAGCATGCATGATACGCAATTCAGACCTGAAAGGAGTTAAGATTCCCGGCACAAACCAAGATCTTGTCGTGTCGCTCTTCGCCGATGATACATCAGTCTATCTCTCATCCAAGGATGAGTTGGAATCCCTTTGGAATATTTTGGAATTGTGGTGTGCTGCCTCAACGGCAAAATTCAACGAACACAAAACGGTTATACTACCATTCGGCCGAAGCTCATACCGAGCCAAAGTTATGAAGGATCGAAGACTCAATGATAAAACACGAACAGGTTCAATCAAAGGAAGTATCTGGATAGTACCTGATGGTCAGACTTGTCGCATGCTAGGTGCATGGATTGGAAACGATGTGCCCTATATTACACCATGGCCTACAGTGCTCGAAAAGATTTCAAGTGATCTTGAGAGGTGGAAATTGACGAAGCCGACTCTTGAAGGGAAGAGACACCTTATAAATATGGTTATTGGTGGGCGGACTCAATATTTAACCCGAGTTCAGGGCATGCCTAAAGACGTTGAAGACACACTCGTTCGGGTCTCCCATACTTTCCTCTGGGATGGAAAAAAAGCCCGAGTTGCTCATGAGACCATGGCTTTGAACACCGCTGAAGGTGGAAAGCAAATTTTGGATATTCCTGCCAGAAATGAAGCCATTGACCTATGGAATCTTCAAACGTACTTGGTCCAAGGACCGCAACGTGCACTCTGGTGTTATTTCGTCGATTTCCTTTTTGCCCAATTTTAGAGTTCAGTTATCTCAATATACGCCCAGGCCAAATCCTGAATGTCTTTCTACAAGACATTGACATTCCAATCTCACAGAGAACACCACTACCCACCGAGCTCAAAAGAATGGTCCTTGGTGCCAGAAAGTATAAGCTCAAGTTCACAGGTCTTTCCATTAGCCAGGAAATAAGATTACAAATGCCGATGTGGAAACACCCAGCTACAAATCAAGTACGTTATCGAAAAGCCTGCAGACGAGGGGCTGCAACATGTCTGAGATTGAACCATGAAGTACGGACAGTCAGAGATACACTTACTGTAGCAACTCGGAAAACCTTGAATCCTAGAAAACCACACCAAGTTAACCGTTCGGGAATTGGTCGCAAAAATTGTGGTTGCTCATTATGTCACAGAGACCGAACTGAGTTGGAGTGCGACAATCCTGGTGAATGCATTGAAACAGCTAAAATTCTAATTGACAGCATCTTCCGTAAATGGAATCCAAGTGTGAAAAATCTGGACCTATGCCATGAGTTAGCGCTGACAGACGAAGAGTTGGAATCAAATAGACAACCAATAAAAGTCGACACAGTTCAGACTTTTGATCCAGATTTTACCCTATCTAACATTGAGTCGGGCTTCCGGATTTTTGCCTTTGAAGACTCACTCAATGAAATGCCAGCACGGAGAGTCAAACTGGCCGCAGAGATCCCACCCATAATGACCATATTCATCCATGCACAAATCCGGCATGCCGGAGAGTTCAATCCGACGATCACATTGTTTGTGCAGACAGAATCTGATACCCAAATTGAGAACAAGAATATAAACCTGTCCTTTGATAAACAAGATATTCCGTTGGCTTTCTCGTCAGCGCTCCTAGGTGGCCTGTTGCTCGTACTACAAGATACACCACATAATTTACCACTCCTGGTATGCTCGTCATCTAGTTCGGGACAGAATAAAATCAGAAAACAATATATTGGACCCCAATTACTGTCTTCTCAAATCCGTCATTGCCATGTTGAATGAGCGGGTAGCTCGAGTTCGTTTCAAAAAGGTCTCCGATAATAGAGCAAAAAATCTGTCAACCAAACAAGCTTGCACAGTCGAAGTTGATACAGAAGTTGACCTGATGTTCGAATCTCCGGGGATCCTTTTAAGTCAAGGTTCACAGCGGTTTTTCACCAAGATTATACGAAACTTGAGACCAACTGTCCAACGAATGTCCACATTCACAAATTTAGACCGAATACATGTTCCATTGAAGAGGCCTCAAATTGTGCTCCGACAGATGCATGTATCTGGAACTCAATACGGTCAACAACTTTCCAACGCCTGACACGGGAGTTCTTCTGGAAATGTATACACAATACATTCAGAGTGGGAGATTTCTGGACCCACATAAATGACTCAGAGATATGTGGTCGGTGCCACTTCTGTGATGTCCCCGAAACTTTAGAACACATCGCAGTGGACTGTAATGCCCCAGGTCAAGAATTAGTTTGGAGCCTAACACAACAACTCTGGTCCAAAAAATACAATTGCTGGCCCAAATTGAGCTGGGGTCTGATTTTAGGTTGTAACCTGGTGAGATTTAAATCTGATAAAGGCATTATTCTCCCAGAGAAATCCAGGCTCTTTGTGGTCTTAGTGTCACAGGCATGGCATTTGATATGGAACTTGCGGCGAACAAGAGTGATTGAAAATCCGGGTGTACTACCCACAAATAAGGAGATCCATAATCGCTGGTTGAAAGTGGTTAATGGAGTGTTGCAACGTGATTGTTTGTTAACCAACAAAATTAGATTTGGTCCACTTGCATTCAATACACAATTGGTATTAAAAACATGGAGTGGGCTACTTATGGATGAAGACTCTCTGCCGGATGACTGGACACATGAGGGGGTTTTAGTGGGTATGCGACCCATAATTGATAGACATGGGATAGGATAATTCCTTCAGGTCGGAGTCCCACACTGGTTAAATAATGTGTGCAACAGCATTTCCTCCTGGACAACTTCCCCGGCAAAAACTGGCCCACAACCAGTAACCCAAGCGGATGAACTTGGAATGCTTCTGCAGACTGAGTCTCATTATCCCAAACGCTCCCAAAAAAAAAAAAAAAAAAAAAAAAAGATAAGGCTCCGTACCTACTTGGAAAGAAGATAGCCACAAACACTGAACATAGAGCACGAGCTAGCACACCTAACGCGTCCGACAGCATGAAAAGTTCGCAGCCAAAAATAACCTCGGAATTGCGTACCAGAGGCCCCGGGAAGCTCCACCAAAGCCTTGTCCGGATTTTGGGGTTTTTGAGGCCGAAAAATGGTAATTTCCTTGTCCGAAGTTGGGGTTTTTGAGGCCAAAAATGGCCAAGCCTTGTCCAGAGTTCGGGTTTTTGAGGGAATTTTCCCAAGAATTCTTCCCAAATTCCGGCGGCCAGGTTTTGATTGACAAACATTATGTTGTGACATTTCTGGGTGAGTCACACAGGTGATGCGTGACTCACGTGATGACCCTTGTCCGACTTGGGGTTTTTGAGGTCCAAACAAGAGGTACTCAGCCTTGAAATTTGCTACACGAGGTCGGAAAAGTGAATTAAGGTCTGGCTCGGCCCTCCCTCCCTGTTACGTAAGCGCCGAATCGGGTAATCCCGCTTTGATCGGCACTGCCACCTGGCTCGTTCCCTTTAATCTTCCTCGCGCGCTGCAAGACAGTCACCACAATGCCCATAAACAACATCCGACTTATACTTCGACATCTCCTCAGTGTCTACTCGCGGTTTTTTTTTTGCCCCTACCGGCATTTACCTGGCAATCCTCATCGCAGAACCACTCTTCGACAGCATCCTCAGGCTGGGTTTCTTGTATCCCAGCGCAGCACCGGTGGTACTTAAGTGTAGTCTAGTCAGCCCTCAAATCCCCGAGATCTTGAACAAAATACTCACTTGAGACCTGCACCCGGGCCCAGGCATTGTATCATTGGCAGATCACCTGTCATCGAGCAATCTGCACCTCCGTATTTGAACCACTGATACCAATTAGCCGGTCATCAGAAGGAGAGAAGTGCAACGCACAGCAAAATCATGGCGTGAATCATACGTTCGACGCGCATTTCCAGAGCGCCGAGAGGTATATTGAGCTCGAAAAAGCATGCCTCAATCCACTTTGCAAAGCCATTCATCCCCAAGTCCCCGCGTCGAATCAGGGTGGAAAGCTGGATGGTGCTTCTCGGTTTCCCGCCTTCGTACGTGAAGGAATCAATTAGGCCGTGAAGCACATCCTCCCAGGGATCTTGTGACGGCGCGATTAAGGTGGTAGGATTTACGGAGAAGGTCGCGAGAAGATCATTATCGAATGCGACAGGTGTCGTGGTCGGTAAAGTCGAGATTGCAGTGCGTAGCCGAGTCAGCAGAACGCGGCGGGGGTCGGATTCGACTGGATTCGGGCTATATCCGAGCCCAAGGCGGGATGATCGTCAGACAGAAGGTCAACATCTATGACAGAAGATGATGTGGCCGCATTGGGTGGGAGAGGCAGGGGAAGAGAGGACCTCTGTGATTCCCTTCGGAGGCCAGGTCCGGGTTCGGACAAAATTTCGTCAATTTGGGCCTCAAACCTAGGTCCAGTTCGGACAAAAATGAGGGGTTCGACGACGACATGCTAGGTCCTGGTTCGGACAAAATCGTGGCCTCCGAGCAGGGTCGCCGGAACTGTGGGGGCCCTAGATTTGTATAAAATGGCTTGTGTCGATGGAAACCGGCATAACCTCCTCAAATCACTGCGAAAACCGGTCAGGAAGCGAATTTTGAGCTTTTTAAGGTCGTGGGAACCCGAAAATTACCCCTTTTGGCGACTTACGGCATCTCAGGCTAGGTGCCGTTCGGACAAAATCGCGCTCATCCGCCCGAAATCGGTTCGGACAAAAATGGGCTGATCGGCCAAAATTGGGATCTTGCCTCCCAAGGCATACGCAGAGGTCCTGGGAAGAGCCGGCACCGCGGTTTTAGTGGATGAAGACGCCGTTGGTGGATTCCCAGAGCTTGATGCGGCGGGCACACGGGGCTTGAGGGCAAAGAAACTTGTCAGGGGTTTCGTATCGCCGGGTGCCCGGGCAGTGGCTGGGAGCTTGGCCCGGTGCGCCGCACCGTTTTCATGAATTACGAAGTTTTTATCACCGCCGTCGCCGAGGTTAATGTATTTGTTGCACACGGCGCAGAAGCGTTTCTATTAGTAGATGTTAGATAAGATAGATGAAAGAATTCGGTTCCCATGCCTTGCTCGGATCTAAAGCGGACATGCCGTGAGGAAGTCGAGAGAAGCTTGATGCGCTGGCTGACGAAGGCGGTGCAAAAAGTGGTTCTACTTGGCCCTGTTATCCATCGCCAACTGTTTCCAACTTATCTGAGCTTTCTACCTCTCGTTTTCGTCAGAGTTTGAATATTACATATATTTCACCCATTTTTTTCTATGTGCTGAAACGCGATTTTGGAGCATTCTGGCCATTTGTCCGAAAAGTGAAATAAGGGGTCCAGCGACCCACCCTCCCTGTGAGGCTATGCCTCGGCATTCTCCGGCGGATACCTCTTGGGTCCAAAACTTGCCAAAACGTGAAGTTTTTTGTGGCCAAAATCTTGGGTTTTGCCCGGACAAGGCTTTGGTGGAGCTTCCCGGGGCCTCTTACCAGCCGTTCGAAACGATGACCACTTTCGAAGCTTTGAATAGGGCAAAGTCTGGTGGAGTAAAATCAAAGCCACTGGGTAGGCCACGGGGCTGGCATTTGTGGCCTAGTCTAGATCCGAGGAGGTGAGTGCATAGGCGCATGTGCAAGGATTCAAATTAACCTTTGACTGAATGCATCTGCATGACCGTTAACTTGAACATTCACGGGGGGGAGCAACCTTGGCAACTCAGAAATAGCACACGGAGGAGACGAAACCGGGACCCAGTAGCCGCAAATTGTACGCCGTTCGCGTCGTTCCAGTTCAGGGGATTGTATAGCAAGTTTTGGTTCACAGGATCCTGGTTATTTTCGACAAGTTGCTGCACAATTCGGCGCGCCAGAGGACCGTCTCTTGCTTTTGTGTCCAGACCTACGAACTCATTTAGAATGAGCCGTTAAATAAAACACAAATATCAGACCGGCTTGTGGAACGGTGGTACCCGTGGGTCCGATGATCTACATTTTCGAAATTCAGGATCGTAATTTATCCTTCGGTGCAATGTCGCATACGATGCGATGAAGCCACTGAAAGAGGTGCTGTAGGTCAGAACGAATACCAGGTGGTTTAAACTTACATCCCCCACACAAATAAACCCGCCACCGTTATTGGTCTGAAAGAATCGGTGAGTGTGTCCCGCAATTTAACCTGCTTGGCATAACTCACCACATCGATAATTAATTGAGTCGCCCCAGTTCTTTCAAAGTCAGCAGCCCCTGCAGAAGACCGGTTTCCATCACGTCGAAATCATCGCCACTGAAGGAGCCCTAACTCTAGGTAAGAAACCCCGCGGACCAAGCACCGCTTGAGCCTCGTACCAATGCCAAAACACCGGTTTTGCCGTCCTTCTGCAAATAAAATGCGCCGCCGCCGAAGCTGCCATTGAGAGTCGGAGCGGAGGGCTGCAAACCCGGCGGGAGGGCAAGATCTGACAGGGGAGCAGTGTCCAGGATCGCGTTGACTCGGTGCTTTGAAGAAGAAGGTACAGGTGCCTGTCGAAACTTGTCCGCAGTGGAGGATCCCACGGACAGGGTGTGAAGATCTACACCGTTGGTTCCATCGACCGCAACGCAGTTATTGGCTCTGTAGGTCGCAGAACTATTGATGGACACAGTGTCGGGATTGATCCTCGACCGGTAAGGAATCTGGTGTTCATGAGTGGGCAAAAGAAAACCTACAGAGCTATTCACTGACCGTTATCTTGTCGGGCTTGGTTTGGTTCACCCGCTGGATCACAAGATCGACTGAATCGTCCAGGGGTAGCGACTGTTGGGCGAAGTCGCCCATGCTATAGGCGAAATTCGTGGTCGAGTACGCATAACTTGAAAAGAATCTAGGAATAATTGACGAAAATAAGCCTAGTGCAGACTGAAAGCCATCGTACATACGAGTGTTGGCGTGTCCCGAGAGCCTGGAACGTGCCAGTAATCAGGGCATCTGCGTTGACGGCTTCAAACGGTGGTCTGCCGTTGATGAGCAACACTTTGGCACCGGAGAGCTCATGAAAATTTGGTTAAGATCCAAGGGTTACGGGAAATTGTCCTACCGATTCGAGTTTTCCTTTCAATGACCAAGGGAGAGCGTCTTGTCACACGGAGATCTCGTCTGTAAATTCGGCTGAAGCAACCTGGAAGGCCTCAGGAACGATGTGGACGTTTTGGGAACCATCCTCCTGAGTGAGCAATGCCAGAGGGAGCGGTAAAAAGTTGAGGAACAAAGCTATCAGTAGATTTGAATCACGATTTTTCAACTGAGGAATTGAATTGTGTCCTCACAATCCTTGATGAGATATCAGAACAAGAATAAACCAATTAGTAAATGGCGCACGTAGCATGCGTTGACCCAGACACAGTCCATCGTTCAATCTCTTGAGTGTACGGGACAAGTCGATATGAAGGTCGTAATCGGATGCGTACTCGGACTTGGAAATACGCGCAAGATCTTTGAGGAGATCTTCGTGTACGAATTGGGAGAACGGCTCTGGTGCTGTAATCTGATAGTTCACGGAAGTGTGAAAGGCCAGTGTCTTTCTGACGACGTCGAGAATCTAGCAGAACATTAGTATTGAATGGGCGATGGCACAAGACTCGTTTACATTGCTTTTAACAGTGGGATCGACCTTGAAAGACGAAACACACGCCCGCACTTCGGAGGGAGCGACCCATTTCTTGCCGCCAATTATTGCACAAGGGTCGACTTTCTTATCCAGGTCCGTCGCGGCGTGCGTGGTGATGACACCGAAAGCCGAAAGCAGAGCCAGAAGATGGGTAAAAGCCGGCATGTCGAACTGGGGTGTCAACCACAGATCAGTGAACTAATTAAACCCTCGGTCAACGCGCCCGTCGAGCGCAGAACTTATGGTGTCTTATGGAGTGACTATGACATGATATGTGGGATTTAACGGTCGATGGAGCCCGTGGCTCGTTTTTCGGACTGTGCCGCGTAATGCTACCTACCTACCTACCGAAAAAACGGCGTGGGATGGGCGCTTGGCATCATGCTTCAGACAAAACACCGTATATTCTGTGCAAACTCTGCCCGGATACCACAAGCGGTGCGCCCCACCTTAGTCAACTTGGGCCAGAAGATGTGCGCAGTCACACCACAAAAGGCAACTTTTAGATGTGGATGAATATGATAAGGATACTTGAGATTTAGATATCAGAAAAAATTGACCTGAAACAGGAGCTGAAATCATTAGTTTAAGTTGCACTGAGATTGGTGCTGGAATCATTGATTTTTTTATTGTTTTCTTGGCAGCTGAAATATTTAGATTAAATTTGTATCCCAGGATGATTGAAACTGTCAACACTGGTTGAGCATTTCAATTTTTTCACCTTCTTTTTCAGTGAAAAATGTTGTTTATTTTTCAGACATTTTTCACTGAAAAAGAAGGTGAAAATTTTAAAACTTTTTCAGCACTTTCTCAATTCAAGGTGAAAAATTCGAAATAAAATAAGAAAGTGATGAAAATGTTTTGAAATTTTCACCTGCTTTTTCAGTGAAAAATGTGTGAAAAATAAACGACATTTTTCACTGAAAAAGAAGGTGAAATTTTTGAAATGTTCAACCAGTGCAATGAAACAATGGGTTTTAACTGTAGTTTAGGACTAGTTTATACCATAGACTTCAATTGTCTTTAAACTAGAATTTAAACTAAAGAATTCGTCTTTTATTTCAATGTCGAAGAAACAATAAGTTTTGGCATCAATTTCGGCTGATCCGAAATAGGACCTTAAACAATTAGTTTCGGTACCACTGAAATCCCACCCCCCGGAGATTTCAATGCTACTGAAACTGATTGTTTAAGGTCTGATTTCGGATCGGCCGAAACTGATGCTGAAACTTATTGTTTCTGTGACGCAAAAATGGCAGTTGAATCCTTTATTTTAAATTCCAGTTTCAAGACAATTGAAATCTATGGTTTAAATTCGTCCTAAACTATAATTGAAACCCATTGTTTCATTGACAGTTTCAGTCCTGCATTGAATCTAAATATTTCAGCTGTCAAGAAAACGATTAAAAAATCACTGATTCCAGCACCAATATCAGCGCAACTTAAACTAATGGTTTCAGCTCCCATTTCAGGTCAACTTTTTCTAACATTTAAATCTTAAGTTTCCTTATCATATTCATCCACATATAAAAGTTGCCTTTTGCGGTGTGAGTCGTCCCGCAGCGCTGCCGCAATTAATTAATCAACTGTTCTTTAACGAGATGTTTGTTAAGCAGTGCAAATTCCCCATGTGGGTTTATCTCCATTGCTTTCTTCTCTCTCCCTGTACTCAATGTCGTGAATTCCTGCCCTATGTGCAGTACCGAGGTATCCCCATTACCACAACCTCGCACTGCGTAACTTCGCCGCAGAACACCACGGAACAGGGAAGCAAAGTGCAGCCACAGCCCAAGCCCAGGTGCATCCCTTTCAATCGACATTTCATAACAGAGTTAAAGCCTCCAAACTGAAGCTGCCTCAATTGGTCCTTCAACACAGCAATCTCAGCTGACCATTTCAAAATCTCATCCGCAGGTACACGTAGTTTCTCGCAGCGAACTGTGCCCTGTGCCGCAGTTGTGTTCAACCTGCGGCCGCGCGGCACTCCGAGAATCTTCCGAGCATAAATACAACAAGTTTCCCCGTCAGTCGAACCGGTATCCGTCACTCCACCCTTAACCCATAAATACGGCACTTTCGGGTGCCCACTTCTTTGATCGTCAATTCATTGCCCTAGACTGTCTTGTCCCTCAAATCACTGTGCTAGGCTCATTCTGGTCGCTCCCAAGCTGCAAACTCTCAGCACTGCTCTCCAATTCATCGTTCAGGGTGTATCTGAAGCTGGGGAGTGAATATCAATGCCAATTCCGTTCCTCAATTCACTACTATGAAATTTCTGGGCTCATCCCAGAAGCTATGGTCTACAATTATATTTCTCTGCCTCTGTGTTCATCAGCTATCTCAGTACAGCTCAAACTTCCTATCACTACTGATTTACCAAGGCCAATACGGTTTCCGGAGTAAATTTCGTCGGATATATGCCGTCAGCCATATGTATCACCCCTGATTTTCCGTCGTGTTTATTCATTGTCGTGGTCCCAATTTACAATAAAATTGAAAGCTTTTAGAGTTACTCCGGGCTGGAAATGATGGGAAATCGAAACTGAGAATTTGGAGATAAAACCCGTTTGGGGTAATCTAACATCGGTCCGGTGCTACCACCGATTGATCTCGATAAGCTCTGCCCCTCCCCACCCCGCTTTTTCCAATGACCCCACCCACCGACCCCTGGGAACGGGCCAGATGGGTTGTCACTATTGTTGCCTCCATTGTCCAGTACATTGTGTATGGTGTCATGGTCCATATTGCACCACAGATGCTGAGGGAAGATCTACATACTTCAGCACTCTCTGGACGAGCCTGGCTTGACGAGCTGCTTGTGGGCCATGCAGACCGCATATATATTGCGATGGGCATGCACCGTCACGTATTTTTGACTCTTGTGTTCCAGATTCGAATGCTGGGATATATAGAAGCTCAGCAAGCACATATCAAGCTAGACGAATCTTTGGCAATCTTCTTGTACACCTGGGTCACTGGACTTGCTATAGATCATGTTGCTGAGCGGTTCCAGCACTCTCATACCACAATATCCCAGTATGTGCATTTTTTTTCTGAATCAAAGCAAGCTAATTTTTGTGCTTGCGGCCACTTTCGGAAGATCCTCGACATTCTCTCCTCCACCGAATTTTACACGTGATATGTGCATTTTCCAGCAGCAGACGAGCTTCCCCCCAAGGAGATTCATGAGAACTCCAAGTGGTGGCCGCACTTCCGCAACGTACTCGGTGCCATTGATGGAACCCATATCAACTGCTCCCCAACTGCAGCGGAGCTTCACACAGCACGGAATCGCAAAGGTGGAGTGACACAAAATTGCTTGGCTGCTGTATCTTTCGACATGCGATTCCTGTTCTTTGTGAGCGGGTGGGATGGTTGTGCAGCAGATGCAGCGATGCATAACAACACTCGCCTCTCTGGGTTCACAATCCCCCCTGGTAAATGCTATCTTGCAGATGCAGGGTTTGGGATTTGTGAATCACTGCTTAATTCCATACCGTTCTGTTCGATATCATCTGACTGAATGGCAGAGGTGGGCTCAACGGTACGAGATCTTTTTCCTGGGTTTTCTGTGCATGCTGACAATGACAAAGCCTGCAGAACCCCAAGGAATTATACAACCTTCGACACGCCTCAGCTCGGAATGTTGTCGAGCGCATTTTTGGTGTTGTCAAGCTCCGATGGACCATTTTAACTCGTGCACCACACTACAATATGGCCACACAGGCTAAAATCCCGTCCGCACTCATCGCATTGCACAACTTCATATTGGAGCACGATGAAACTGACCTGGACTGCTGGATCGGGAATCCAGATGCACTGGATAATCTCATGGGTCGCCGCCGCAATGATGAGATTGACTTTGGACGACTAGCCACCACACTGAACACATCTCTGGCAGAGAAGCGCTGTGCGGAGAGCATCCGTGATCAGATTGCGGAAGGGATGTGGGCCAGCTATCAGGAGTATTTGGCTCGGCAAATGGAGATTGATCACGATGGTAATTATCATGAAATACAGCCTGCAGCGCTAGACTAGTAGAAATAATTTTACGCAGTCTGTACGACAATTTAAAGAAACAAAAACGCTCGAGGAGGATCTCCGCCAACACGCTGAGCGCCTCGAGGTTGTCGTCACAGACACTAAACCCTGCCTGCTGGTCATAGGTCCACCCAGATGCACCGGGGTACCGCTTTTGTATGACCTGAACGAGTGCGTCATGAATTTTCTTCATCTGAAAGCGGGTGAGTAACAACAAAAAGGTAAGTGTACAATGACACACCCCGGCCCAAACACCCTTACTAGAGTTCGCATTTTTAGGTGCTCCTTTCATCGGTGGGCCACGGGCGACCATGTGCTTGGCTGCAGCCTCCAAAGCCGTCTGGTCCCAGCTCCCTCCTTTCCCAATTCGGTCCTTGATGCTCGCAAAGAACGCGACAAGTGTGATTTTATCACCGGGATCAGTTGTCCAGTCACAGGACAGAGCTCTGGGAGCCATTCTGGGGGCTTGAACGTGTCGAGAGGTGAGGTACGGGCAGGCGAGCGACGGATAGAAAAAAATGTGGGATGTAGTCACGTCGTGTTACATATGTTACATTACCCCAAACGGGTTTTATCTCCAAATTCTCAGTTTCGATTTCCCATCATTTCCAGCCCAGAGTAACTCTTACCGTTTCACCGCACTACTGATCTCCGGAGCTGCCGGAGCGAAGCGAGGGCCTGTCTTGTGGACTCTATGGAGTTGCAAAGCTCAACCCATGACCTGTCAATGGAGCCTGCGGACTGCACACCCAGACGGAATGCCGCCCAATTCGAGAGAAAATGCAGGGTGGATGACATGTGCCACCTTCATAAATGGTGTCATGGGCGGCACATTTTCCAAAAAGGTAAGTGCCGCCTGCGGGATCACATGTGCCGCCTTTGTTCTGACTCTAGCATTATTCCGCATCTCCCACAAACTATTGTTGCACACTTGGACTAAGTACCCTAGGACTTCATTTGGCACCAGGGTGAATGTAGGGCATCTTGATGCCTTTCATCCGACATACAATTTGATCCCAAGGGGGCACCAGCATTCAAATAGGCGACCTGGGGCTGGTAGGTAGGTTCAGCTGTCAGGCCAGAAAAAAATAAAACTTCACACTTGGGTTGGGCGGGTGAAAATGGCCTTTTTAGCTCAATTAATCAGGAGTTTATACTCAGGAGCTCGACACAGTGTGTGGATGAGCTCGGGTGCATGATCTATGTCTGACAGTACTATCAAAGTCGATCAAAGTACTATTTCGCAGTGTGTGCCCGAAGGCCTAAGGACCCTTAAGGCCTTAAAAATTTTCGGCCCAGTGTCCCGACCTTAGTAAGGCCTTAAATTATCACGTGTACAATTTTCATTTTTTCATTTTTTCGCCGCCATCCCCCTGCCGATGTCGACTACTGTGTCGCTGCAGCGATATTTCCACCAGGGAAAAACCAGGCAGAATCGGTCTCACTGGCACACTTACTGCAAGGCATGGGTAAAGCACCACCTCGACAGCACTGGAGCAACAATGTCTGACATTACCCAAGGCACACAGACATTTTACGATGGTAATGATGGTCTTCTTGCCTCAGATGTGTTCCTGTGTTAATTTGGTGTAGCCTGTGCAGCTGTCGGAAGCACTCGCGGCGAAAGGACAGTTTGGATTACACACCTAATTGGTGGTCAGGGGAAGGAGGCCTGTCCTCACGCGTCATCAGAAGCCAGGGCAGATGCAACCGCCGAATGGGAGGATGGAAAGGGGAAGACAGCTTCGAAGAAGCGCGCAGCAGTCAGCGCGCCAGATCTTGAGCCTCCAGCGAAGAAGCAGCAGGTACGATCACAGAAGCAGCAGATACGACCCACGCTAATGAATTTGACGTTCCGGTGCAGATTCAATCCATGCTAACAAACTTGACATTCCGGCGGAATGACATGCCTTTCGGGGCAGCAGAGACAGCCGCTCTCCAGAAGCAGGCGTTGCACGCCATTGTATCATCCGGCGCAGCATTACGCACCTTTGAAGACCCCGAAATGAAAATCCTATTCGGCATGTTACGGACCACCGCTCTGGACATCATTCCGATGGGAAAAGTTCTCTCGGTGGGCGACTCCTGAATGAGGTGGTGGCAGAGGTTGAGCAGAAGATTGAGAAGCGACTCCATAATCAGAATGTCGGCCTGTCATAAGCACGCTGTAGAGGTTTTTATGTGTTCGCTAATGTGCCGTACCGTTCTTCAGTACAGATGGCTGGAAATCAAGCTCCAAGGACAGTGTTAACGCTCTTTGCGCAAATGTAGATTTCAAGGTACGATGAGAGCACCATTCTCACGAATAAAAACTGAAAGCTCAATTAAGTCTTACTTGCTTGAGCTCGTCGAGGTCACCGCACTGACAAAGGACGGAGAGTCCCTATGTGAACTATTTGGGGCTATGATCGACTGCGTTGAAGTGAAGCATGACTGTGTCGTAATATATTTCACTATGGATGCAGATGGCAGCAGCAAGAAAGGCCGCATTCTTCTAGGAAGGAAGCGGCCGTGGTTAATTTTACCTTCATGTTGGGCTCATCAGGTCCATCCTTTTATGCAAGTTTTTTCCAACGATCTGACGCGAAATACAGTTCCAATTAATCCTCGGCGACTACTTCAACGTCAACGACATGGCGGCAGCCATTGCTGAGAATGCGACCGCTTTGATTGGTTGGATCAATAACCACGGAAAAGTTCGTAAAATATTTGACGACTCCCAGGCTATCATCAGCCCAGATTCCAATGCGGGGAGGGTAATCATTCTCGCATATTTGGTCGCCAATCTCACACGCTGGACAACCCACTTTGTCGCGTTTTTCCGCCTCTTCAAAGTCCGAAAAGCTCTCCAGCTCGTGGTGCTTACCAAAAGAACTGCTATCATTGATGCTGAAGTTGGTGCCGCGACGTCGATGGAGGCGGCTCGACTTACCGATGATGTGACGAAATTCTGTGCCTTGATTGAAGATGTGTCGTTCTGGAACGGTCTCGAGACCGTGCTTGGTGATCTTGAGCCAATGTGTCTTGGGACAAACATCACCAGAAGGATTCAACCCTTCTGGACCAAGTCCTTCTCATGATCGCCAGTATCTTCTTACATTTCGCTGACCATCTGGAGCCAGAAGTAAAGAAGAAGATGCTTCTTCGGTTGGAAAAGCGCTGGAATGATTGCGACCAGCCTGTGTTCCTGCTCGCGTTGATTCTCAATCCGTTTGAGAGGCTTTCTTGCTTCGGACTGGATGCAAATTTGAACCAGTTGAAATGCCGCAATCTTCTAATCTTGGTGTGTGTTCTACTCACCAATGACTAGATGCTGATAGCCAGTAGCTCTACCGTCACATGAACTCATGCCCTGATAATGAGGATAGTGCGGAGCAGAAGCAAGTAAAAGAAGACACAGCTTCGAAGGCGTTCATGCAGTACTTAGCTGGAACATCTGATTTTACAGATTTCGATGCGGAAGATTGGGAGCGAGTTAATGTTAGTTGTATCACACATCAGCAGAATTATCCTCATAGAATGAAGGGAAACACTGATCCCATTGCAGTTTGGGCAGCCTTAGCGGAATCGCAGCACCTCAACGAGCTCGCCACATTCGCCATCATAATCCTTAACATAGTCGCAAATCAAGCAGGCTGCGAGCGCACATTTTCGTGCACAAAAATTGAACAATCCGACCACCAGAACTGACTTGAACTACAAAAGATTGATAAGAGAACGAAGGTCAGCCAGTATATCTTTCCTGTATACACTACTAATGTTGCGGCATCCAGGTCAAGGCTCAGATCTTATCCGAACATCAAGAGCAAGGGCTCATCAAGCCCCGTGCCGGACGTAAAAACCACAAGTCCCTTGAAACTTTGCCAAGTGTTCCCCGCTATCGTGATCTCCTCGAAGATCAGGATGACGAAGATCCCAGTGAACGTGGGTGTGCTCTTGTATCAAGTGTGGAGAGCTGGAGAACTGTACTCGCAAAATGGATTGGTGATGCAAGGACGGCGGAACGCGAAGAGGTGGCAGAGCGCGCAGAGCTACTGGCCGTGGAGGAGCTGGAAGAGCTCGAGAACCAACAGTCACGGGAGCAGAACACACCTCAGCTTCTAAAACGGCTCCCGACATGGAAGCCAATGACGCTACAGGCCCTATTCAGAGGGGCAGAGAAGCCCCGTACTCGTAAACCGTCAGCGTGCACGATGGAGGAGGAGGAGATTCTCATGGAGGCGTTGGCAGATGAGATTGAGGACACATTCCCCGACGATGGGGCCATTGAGGTCAATTCAGACGAGGAGTACATAGGTTAATTCTGATATTTCGGCAGTGCCAAATACCATGGGAATTATTTTATCGAAGGCCTTAAGGGCCCTTAAGATTAAGGCCTTAAGGAGCCGGCCAACCCGATTTAAGGCCCTTAGGGCGAACACTGATCAGTGGCGGTGAACATCACTGTCCCCCTCTTTTCCCTTTCTCCCGCAGGTTAATGAAGTCCTAGGGTACTTAGTCCAAGTGTGCAAAGATAGTTTGTGGGAGATGCGGAATACTATCCTTTATCATCAGTCCAGACAAATCTAGAACTCGGACAAACAACGATTGCTCCATCAGTTCTGGGTCGATGTCCGAGATTTCTTTTTCTAAATACTCTTGAAGGTCTATTCTACGTTTCTAGGTGCCATGCTGTGCCCAAGATGGATATATATCCATTCATAAACTCGAAGAAAGCCATCAAATCTGGTGATTTGGGTAATTTCATGCAGCTAGAACATAGCTGAGGGGCTTCTGCGCCAGATTAGCATGATAAAGCATGTACTCGACATCTAAAGAGTGTCCACACCAAATTTCGTGGCTGTACCATCTCTTATCATTGCTCTGGAAAATTAATACCAAAAAGGATACTTGGACAGACAATGTCTTATCAGTCATTTCCTGACCATCTTTCTGTGTCATTGCATTTAAACACTCATTAGACCTACATAATCGACCTCAGAGCAAAAAGGCCTGCAATATTGGAGCCTTCGGGGCGATTTCAGCAGTAACAATCAGACACGAACCCGAAAAATGATCATTTTCAGTTATCTTCCACTCCAATTTAGCCGGCACAAGGTTCTGTGCGCACGTAAACATCTTCGGGGGTTACCCCTACATCATAAAAGTTGGCATGAAAAGTTTCGGGCCTGTAGGTGACTCGTGGCTATTACAGGACACTGAGAAGTACGGTTGCCACCACCAGAACCAATGAGTTTGATAGCCAAGAGAAAACCCTCGCTGGGGTTGCACATCTGCGGGTTTCCCTGTGAGTTTGGGTTCCTAGGAGGCTCACAAGATGTAGGAGAGTTTGTCTCTCAAGTTTACAGGTGCTGCAATGGGAAGTAAGCCTGCAACGCGGCCCGCAATCCGAGTTCACAACTTTATATAGAACTCGGACATTCAGACCCGACAGAAAAAGCAATGCCGTTCAACAACGGATGGACCGTTTTGCAGGAAGTAAAATGGTAGACTGGACCGAAACATGAATTGGAATCGACTGAAATAGTCAGATTTTATGTAGCACCTATGCGTGAGAAGATATGGGATGATTTTCCTCAAGTGTCCGGAATCCCCATAAAGGATAGTAATATTATCGCCCTCTGGGCAGACCTGGTTCCTTCAGTGGCTATTTTAATGTTATGTTATCAGCAAACAACAATACTTGTTTGCCTCAGTTGGAATTCTTCATGTATTCTGCAGCATTTGTCATTTTGACGTTGTTGCATGTTCGACCCTGCTAACTGTTGTTTTATTTTTAATTTTGCAACCCATCATTTGGTGGTTATTTTAATGCTGAGGTCATTCTTTTTTTACCAGCCGAACCCATCAGGTGACTCGAAGGAACCACCACTTTTTATCCTAGCTCAGTACGGCTTTCTACCGCCACACTGCATTTTTTGCATCCCTGCATAGTGCCACCATGTATCTGTCAATTGTATTGAAATTCAGCTGAAATATGTCTTCACGTACTAACTACTTGCCTCAATCTAATCACACAACTATGAATCATGTCCTATATGTATCCCGAGCGTGGATCTTTCAAATTCTCAATTGACACGCCTGCCAGA
Organism: Mycena sp. CBHHK59/15; assembly: GCA_029204085.1. Classification (NCBI taxonomy): domain Eukaryota; kingdom Fungi; phylum Basidiomycota; class Agaricomycetes; order Agaricales; family Mycenaceae; genus Mycena; species Mycena sp. CBHHK59/15. The sequence continues at coordinate 75,328 of JARGXW010000411.1, forward strand.
GCAAAGTGGAGGTGTATCTTGTTCTATGTGATGGCTTATAGGAACCAAGAACTAATAGATTTTTGGACTAAGCTGACATGCCGACATCGTTGGCACCCCTCAGATATTCTGCTGAGATATTCTATGCTTATGGACTGTCAGCCAATAAAGCTAATTAAATGGTAGGGATATATATATATATATATTAGAGCTTATTGGCAAGTGATGAAAATTATTTCAGCGATGAAAAATGGTCAGAGACTTGAGCAAAAGTTTTCTCCACAAGGACTCCCCAGTCTGCTGGGATGCCTCTGGCCCTGTTTCCGAAAGCCCGCAGCTCGCTCTAGACAAGGCAAGGACATTATGACTATGCACTGAGTAGCACCGCAGAAAAAACCGTGTTTGCAGGCGCTGTATTTGACAAGAACCCTGTGCGGAACGGTTGTACTTGTGCAATAAACTGTAGAGTAAAGACTGTGATAATCAAAATGGAGCAAGAAATAATAAAGAGAAATACATTTTTCATCACTTGCCAATAAGCTCTATTCCCCTTGATTTTTGTGTTTTTTTTTTGGGCCTTCTACCGTGGACATTGACGGCTGCGGCAGGCACTTTGATGGGGGTGATGGCAGTATGATGACGGGGACGGGAACATCCGATGATGCCAACAGAAATGTTTTGATGGGGTGATGGCGGCGTAATGGTAGGCACGGGAATATCTGATGATGCTGGAGGAGTGAGGAAGCCCTCACCGAGGCATTTGCGAACATCGTGCACATCAGCCATGGGGATGACGCCGCCGCCGCCGCCACCTAGTTATAGTGTACGACATCGGCACTTTGATGGGGGTGATGGCGGCGTGATGGCGGGATGATGCCAACGGAGATGATGCTTTGATGGGGTGATGGCGGTGTGATGGAAGGCACGGGAACATCCGATGATGCTGGAGGAGGAATGGGCAAGGAAGCCGAGGTGTTTGCGAACATCGACAGCGGCGGCGGGCGCTTTGATGGGGCGTGATGGCACATCCGATGATGCTGGCGGAGATGCGGCGGAGATACGGCGGAGGTGTAGCCCTTGAGACCAAGGAAACTCCGGTTTGATCCGAATGCTGGCCAATCAGAGCGTGGGACGAAATCCATATTTTGAAATTTCGGACAGACAGTGTCTCAGACCTGGTTACCTACGGAACCAGGAATGCTAGAAAGGCGGCACATGTGCCGCCTTTGATCCCGCGGGCGGCACTTCCCTTTTTGGAAAATGTGCCGCCCATGACACCGTTTATGAAGGTGGCACGTGTCATCCACCCCGCATTTTCTCTTACCACCACCATCGCCGCTCAAACTGCCCGACTCACGCGCGCAGGTCGGTGAGCCATCGCATTGCGGCGCTCTCGACACGGACCTGGTGCGGTGGCGCTCGCACATGATCGAGCAACAAAACACTTTTGCTCACCACCGTATTCCCAGAAAACCCTGTGGCCACCCGTCCGTGCGGATAAGACGACGTTGGGCGCCAGGAAAGGATGTCAAACTCAAAGGGAATTCAAACGCCTCGGAACGCGCGATGCCATACTTTCACTGGATCGAACCCTCGTAGGTCATTGACTATCTTCCACATCCATGTAGAGTTGTGTTAATTAAACATAATCAATAATCATCGCGTACTCGTCGTCGTGCACCTTAACTCGGATGGCCTGGATCGCTTTCTTGGCCATACTAGTGCGATAGTCCTTCAACATATAACCTGCTCCCTGCCCGTTGTTTGTTCCTAGAAGGGCTTTGAACATATCATCTCCCGGCCCACCTTCCTTCACGACCGTCCACTCGTTCACGACTTGTAAAGCAGCCATTTTGATTGCCCGATCAATAATCACGGTTGTGTCATCGTTGCTTATTTCGAAGCGAAGGATGTGCCGGAGATCTGCCAGCGATCCGCCCAGTGACTTGTACTGCTCCGCAACAATGTTGTTCCACTGGAGTGAATTATCTTTCGTCTTTACTGGGTTCGCTTTATTGGACATTGGCTTGTCGGAAATGTAAAAGAATCTGTCGTTGAAATTCTGGGCGGCCACGATGATGCCGTTTGGAACATCGAAGTAATTCTTGTAGGCGATCTCTTGGCCTGTGCGTCCAATGGTGATTTCGACAAGTTCGTTCGAAATTTTCGTATCCAGAAGTGTTACGATGTCTTTACCATCGCTCGATATCGTATTGATTTCCGATTTCTCTGCAAACGGCGCATATAGTTTGTTGTACTTATCTGTCGGGCCATTCATGTCACCTGGGGAACCTTGCATTGCAAGAGTTTGTTTGTTCAATTTTTTACCGGGCAAGGCATGGATGTGCTTACTTTTGATGTCCTGGAGGATTTCCGCGCCTTTGGTCAAACATTTGGGGTACGGGTCGACCTATAAGGCGAGTTTAAATATACGTAGCATGAATGTTAATACCTTATAGCCAAACCTACCGTTCGTCTTTCGTCGCGGTCTGTCGGCAGAGCCGCGGCATAAATCACGGAGATAAAGGTGCAAATGAGAAAGTTGAGACGCATATTGATGACAGTGGTTGACGCGATAAATGGAATATACGGCCAGCGTATGTGATAACCAACCTGGGTTGATTGAGAACTAAGGAACACTGCATTTATATATCCGCAGGCACGTGTCTCAACATACCTGGCAACTAAAACTCCGGGTTTCAAGAAAACGGTGCCCGTCTCTTTGGCCTCCGTGGACGGGTTACTACTTCTGGTTCTCCGCAGACGGGTCACTATCTGACGCTGCACATCCCGATGATTGCAACCACATGCAGCACCCCGAACATTTAAATTTTGTTACATACACTCTGATCCGATGGACCCACACAATTGCCCCTCTGCCTCAACCAGACTCCACACTTTCCCCCTCGCTGCCCTGCCATGCCCCAGCTGCCTATCGAGATTTTAGAAAATGTGGTTGACTCTAGCGCAGACTACCCACAGTTACTCAGCTCTCTCAGCCTCACCTCTCGCATGTTGACTGCCCGTACCCGTATCCATTTGTTCCACACCATCCATCTCGGCAACCCCACTGGGCCTCATCCATACAATCGCCGCATTCGATTTGGGAAAGTTATACCCACACGTTGTGACACATTCCTCGAGCTCTGCATCCAAAATTGCAATCTTGCTCTCTATATTCGTGTCCTCGTACTCACGGAGAGCGTGTGGCACCCAACCATTGGGATGGTGTGGATAGACCACTCCCACTCCCTCGTACCGGTGGTGCGCAGCCTGAAGAACCTGAAGGGTTTCGCCTTCCGGACCGAAGGTATAAACGTGGCACTGTCCCCGCCGCTGGACGAGGCCCTTTCTCTCGTTCTAAGCCGGCCCGATATGGAATGGATCAACCTGTCGGATCTCCGTTTCGCTCACGGGTCCGAACTCTTCCGCGTTTTCATGAATGCCGCACCTCTCCGGGTGCTCAAATTGACAGACATTGCTTTCCATCAGAACAATCAAGTCATACCAGATCTCTCCGGGTATATCCCGTTGCGCATAGACACTCTTTCTGTCAGCTTCGATATACAGCGTGTTACGGAGGAACCATTTATCAGAAATACCCTGCGACGCGCATGTCCTCTATTCCACATGCACGGCATCCGCTGCCTTCAAATCCAGGTCTATCATGCAGTGGAGGATATGGATCGGGTCTATGCGTGGTTATCCATGACGTGTTCTGTTGAGGACCTTGATGTCCACATTGTCCCCGGGAACAAAGCCCTACGTCGGTGTTCCGTTGACTCGTCGTCCTTCTGATCCGACTCATCTTCTGCTTAGGCTGGCGCAATCGGCGTCAATGGAAGTTCTGGCACTTCCAACATTTTGATTCCTCTAAAGGTCTCCACATGTCCCGATTGAAAAGGATAGCATTCCGGATGGGTGACCATGCTGGCGTTGGGAAAATCGCCGCAGCCATGCAGTTTATTGTGTTCGCCGAATGCCTTACGCGCATCACCATATGTTTTAACAGTGCACGAGGCCCAGTGGCTTTCCTTGACGAAGAAGCATGGAGGCAGGTCGATGCCGCACTTTCACGCGCACCCGTTTTCCCCCTGCTGGAGAGCATAGAGATCTGTTTCGGGAAGAACTCGTACATTGTGCGGGGCGTGGAGGAGAAACTGCGAGGCATGATGCCTAATGTGGTGGATATACTACGCATCACACTGGAACGCTAGATGTATAAATGCAATTTAGAACTCTGCCCTCGGAAATATATTCAAGTCCATCATATCAAAGACTTATGGCGATCAGGGCACTATAACCAAAGTTAGGCGTGTTCTGCATAGAAACACCATGAAACATGGATATCTGTCCCAGAAAATCGTTTCGGGGGCCCCAGGAAAACTCTGAGGAGGCCATGCGCTGGGGTTTTTGAATGCGAATTGAATGCGCATACTCCCGAAGAAAACGGACGCGATTTGAGGGCAGAACAGCTGTTCTGCGGAAAACTATCAAAAATGTCTCGAAAAGGGAAAAAAAAAAAAAACGCTCCTGCCCTAAGTTCTGCAAACAAGGGGTGCGCGATCTCTGGATCTTGGCTGCCATCAAAGCCACGCGAGCTGTCTGATCTGACGTGACGCATCATCGGCCTTCCTTCGGCAACCCGGACCGCGGGCTCTTGAAGATTTCGCATGACAGCGGTGGATCCTGACGGTTCGTGGATTGGCTGGATGTCTGTCATACTCCAGCCCACCATTGTACTATTTTTAAGCAAGAAATACATCATGTTCTGCTGTGCTATGAGATGTCGCGGGAACAGGATCGGCATAAGACATCCTCAATCGACGTGGACGTCGTGGTGTGCCTGCAGGAGAGGTCGGGAGGTGCTTTGTCCCCTTGCCTCATCCGGAGGTAAACTCGGCATACCAGGTGTTCCGTCTGAGGCTGCGTCCGTGACGATCTTGGGAATTCTCAGACGGAGTTCTTCAGTTTCCGAGATGAGAATTTTCACCAAGAGCTCGCCCCTTTTCTCCGGCGAAACGGTCAGCTGCCAATTGGGGTGGCGCTCTCGCAGGTGGGAGTCCATGTTGTACTTCCAATGGACCGTACTGCACAGCATGCACGAAATTGGTGCATTAGTCGATGGCTTGGAGATACTGCACATTACTGAGGCCGAAATCTTGAATTTGAATGCATCTGGGCACGATGAATTGACCTGTTTGTGAAGCAGTCCAATAGTACAAGTCCCGTTCACGGTTGATTGCCCACAAAAGCCGCAAGGATATTCTTTATCAACCTCTCTCAGAGTGTAAGTATGCTCCCGGGACGAAAAAGCATAAATGAACACAGTGTTAATCTTCCGTATTGATTGCAGGGTTTGACGCGTTGAAACGCGAGAGAAGTGAGGTAGACAATGCGTGTCGGCGATGAATTGATGGATGGTGATGCCGGTGATCGCTGCTATTTGTCCCAAATACTTTCCTTTTCTGGGGGGTGGGTGGTCGTGGGAACACTTGCCAAGATCCAGAGATCACGCACCCCTTGTCTGCAAATGGCTGTAATGCCATCCCAGTGCAGGCTGGCATCATCATGATAAGCGAAGGAGTCCCCGGACATATGCAGCTGTAGCAAGTAAATCATGTCAATGGGTAGATGGAAGAGATCGCGCGAGTCCCCTGTTTTCAGATTGAATTCCAGGATGAGCATGTGGTAACTCTCATGTCTGCAGCGTAGGAGATATGAGACCCATAAAGGCAGAAGGCGATCAGAGACTTGGAGGACGCACCCATCAACTTGGAACATGAGGGACATGACCGCCTCCGATCCACTATGGAAACCGAACATTGCATGATTCACGTTGTGACCCAGACATACCCAGGCCCACACCGGCTGCCCAGTGTGCATCTCCCGGCACTCTAAACCCCTGTTTAAGCTGTTGGCCCCTGCAATATACATAAATATGTGCCTTTCGCCCGGCAGCAACGAGGCATACAAGTCAGTGGTGAGGTCGTCCACTGCAATGGTGATCTGCTGGGAAAGTGTTGGAGGGGCTGGGGAGGCTGGGGCCCATGTGCATGGGCCGACTACTGCGCGTTTGATCTCTGCGATGAGCGCCTCTGTCGAGAATGTCTCCTCTGAAGCTATATCCATATTCAACACATCAAGCTAGTTAGGGAATACTAAACAATAGTCAGTCAGTTCAGTCAAAACAATGGTATATGACACAGTGACTGGCCATTCGAAGTGTTGAAGAGACATGATTCAACCCTATTGCAACTTGAAGGTTAGCAAGCTCTAAGTATAGATTAATGCAAATCAAAGCACGAGCTTGAGGTCAATGGTGTCAATCTGAGATAGGTAGGTCACTAGCTATTGAACTGAAAGAAAGATTATCAAATTCGATAAACACACCTGATGAGTCTCAACCATTTCAGGCTTTGGAGTATGGGGCCCTACTGGCATATTAACGAGGTTGGACTAATTGAGGATAGATTACTAAAGTACAAGGGCAAGGTGTGATCGAATCAGACGTTAAAATACTTTGAATAAAATGTTTTACTATGTCGAACAATGTCCTGATAGGCCGGAGACAAACTAACAAAGGAATAATCTGAAAATTACCAAGTCAGTGAGTGTAGTCAGAAGTAACTGTATAAGATATTATGACTGGTCTTATAATCGTTGAATGAGCACTATTCGATCCTAAATCAATGAATTTCGAGGTCAGTAACGAAAATTGAAGGTCAATAAATGGATTTCAAGTCAACCTGACAAAGTTGATAGCTATGTGAGACGAAATTGGGTCAATATTGGCAAGGTGACAAAGTTGGGTTAGTTTATCGGGCAGGCATAGCACGAGGGCCTGACACACGTTTATAGTGATAGATTCAACTACAGTCCATGCAAATTGAATATTTTTAAGGCGAGGACCGAGTTCTGGTAAGTCAGTCAACAAAAGTCAATATTCCATCAGACTTACCTTTCGGCTAATATGCCAGCCTGTCGGTGTACGAGGCCTCGTAGAGATCCTATAATACTTTGGTAAAGGGCCAATGTAAATGTTAATGGCCATAGAAGAGGAACACAGAGGTGGCTGAACAAATAATTACTGAAGGTCAGGAAAGCTAGTCAACAAAAGGTCGAAATTCAATGCAACTTACCATCGGCAATCCAAGTCAATCGGCATTCAGGGAGTCATGCATACAGTATAATATGTCCAATTCAACCTATTTCAATAACAATTAGCGCTTTGAGGGAGGCAGAGAAGGACATGAACGAAATCTCACAGGAATCTGTACTCAGAACAAAATTAGGCCAGTAATCTCAATGGACATTGAAGTAAGCATTCCCAAGCCTGGAACCATTCATCGAATGTCAAATTAAGCTCGCCCTTAGCCATGGAGACAACTGTCCCAGAAGAGCCATCCATAGTAAATAGGTTGTTGAGGGCCTTCGTCGATGATCCATTGCTGAAAGCACAGAATTTGTCAGTCAAGAACTGGAGTGGGACACGTGACTTCCAGCTGTCGGTAAACTTTTTGCAGATCGCCTCAGGGACCAGGAATGACATGTTAGATGCGACAAGTCATAATTCAAGAGCGGGACACTGGCGGTTTGTCGAATCCGGTGTAGAAGTAGCAGGCAGAGGGACGGAAGGTTGTTGATAGCTGAAGCTTCTAAGGAAATTCAAATCATTCAGCTCAAGGTGTATGCTTGGGAAGAAGGAATAAATAAATCATTGGAGACAAGAACTCCGAATGTTAAAGGAGACGAGCAAGGAGACAAGAGCTCCGAATTTTAGAGAGAAGGAGACAAGAGCTCTGGATGTTACAGCCGTTTGCAGAACTTAGGGCGCAGCCCATTTTTTTTTTTTTTTTTTTCCTTTTTGAGACATTTTTGATGGTTTTGACGAGAACAGCTGTTCTGAGCTCAGTTTTCAGCCGTTTTCCCCGGGAGTAGGCTAGGTTGATCCGTATTTCAAATACAGAGGGAACCGTTTCCTCAGAGATTTAATCCTGCACCCACAACGGCTTTCTGGTACAGGAATTCACTTATAAAGGGTGATTTTTGAGTGTTTTTTTAGCAGGCCAGCTGTTCTGGCCTCAAATTTTGTCCTTTCAGCTTGTTTATAGGCTCAAATTTATGTCACTGAAAGCATGGAGGGCACTGTCACCTCGGACTTTTAATCTCAGGCCCAATACACTTTCCTGATACAGGAAACCAGTTCTAGATGGCCACTTCTGACAGAACAGCTGCCGCAGCCTCAAATCTTGGCTGTCAACATTGCTTATAGGCTCAATCTCTTCTCCTTGGAAATGCGCAGGGCTACACATTTTCATATCCTCAACCCAAAGCCAAAAACACTTTTCTGGCACAGAAGTTCAGGGTTGAGCCGATTTTGGCACAAGACAGCCGTAAGGTTGTTCCTGGGGTCGTTGGAAGCGATTTTTTTGAGATATGTGTATAGTGTATCTGCTTCGACATAACACACCCTCATATAGGCTCACCGTACGTTGTTGCTCGCAAAAGATGTAAAAGATAAGAAATTATTTTGGATGTGAAATTGGAAATTCTGAGGACACAGTTCCCTGCAAATTTTGAATACAAATCGAATGAGCATATACGCAATGCAAACAGCGAATATTTGAGGCCCCAGCAACTGTTCTGCAGGCAAGCACTCAAAATGGGTGGTTTCTTGTATCATGGAAGTGTCCCGTGGGTTAAATAGAAAATCTGAGGCTACAGTGCCCTCGGAACTTGCAAGGCGATAAAATTGAGCCTATAAAAAAGCTGAATGGATGATAATTGAGGCTGGAACAGCTGGCCTGCTGAAAAACAACCAAAAACAGGTGTTTATGATGGATTTCTCCTACCACAAATCCGTTGTCGGTGCCAAATTAAAATTCTGAGGACACAGTTCCCTCCATATTTCAAATGTGGATCGATTGAGCCCATTCTGAGGTAAAACGGTCCGGAAATGAGCTCAGAACAGCCGTTCTGACTCAAATGATCAAAAATGACTCAAAAAGGGGGGAAAAATGGGCTGTGCCCTAAGTTCTGCAAACAGCTGTAAAGGAGATATAGCTCCGAATGTTAATGGAGACGTAACTCCGAATGTTAAAGGAGACATAACTACGAATGTTAAATGAGATGTAGCTCCGCATGTTCAAGGAGATATAGCTCCGAAAACTAATTGTGAATGCCAATGAACCTGGGTTGAATACAGCCTGTTGCACCATGGCCAGAGTATCACAGTGTAAGCTCTGGAAGATTTGGAGCTGTACATCCTGCTCCAGGTCCTGGCTCAGCTCTGTGCTTGGTCTGTTATCTGGTGAAGGCATGTGTTCGGGCATCGTAGGGTCGCGAGGAGGGGAAGGGCTCTCAATCCCATGCCAGGATGGCTCCGATGGTGTCTGTGCAGTGTACTCCTCTCGTTCTTTCTGGGCAAACAGCTTGGCATAGTGTGGGTCATCCATGAGCTCCTTGTGGTCATCCATGTAAGCCCTGAGGTGTGGATGTAGGATATCCATGGTACTCGATGTATCGAGCTCTAAGGCCAGAGCAGCAGATAGGAGGTCAGTCTTACTGAGACTGGATACAGTTTTGGTGAACATAGGCATTATGGCAATGATATAACAAACATGATTTTAGTAGGAATAGTGAGGAGAATGAGCGCAGAATGCACTATGGTGTCGGAGTGTCATTTGTCAGTGGTGGTCAGCAAATCAGAGGAGGTGCACTGCCACCTGTCACTCCTCTGTATGGCACACATATTGTCAAATAATTCATTTCATACAACTTCAGGGATTTTCCGGTAATTTGAGAACAACTTGGGGAAAACTAACAACTTTTTGAGTACAACAGGTCTGAACTGGATTTTTTCAGAGACAACTTTCAAATGTCCACAACTTGCCCAAAGACAACTTTTGGCCTGGAAAACTTCCTGTACTCACACTTTAATTTAGGCTGATGATACATCTTCGGCCTTTGGGAGTACAGTGTCACACTGTGTTACCCAGCATGTGAGGTCAATTTTGAGTATGATATGGTGTTGGAGAGAATTTCTGTGCCTTGGTGGTCATGATTTATTTCAGAAGGGCTGGGAGCAGATATATTTTTCTTGTGGAAGCTCACCCTTGGCTTAAATAATGAACTGACCCACCCAATCCATCAGCGTGCTATATGGGTGGATTGGGGGGAAGAAATAACACGAGTTCTTAGTAATATATCGATCCTATGGGTCCAAGTGCTCTTTTTTTGACTCTCATAAAAGTATTAGCATGTGCCATGACCCCACCTTGTTTTTGTGGGATAATAAACTGCGCCATTGGGCCAGAAACGCTCAGAGAGTTGAGACTCAGCCATGATTTGGTCTTATTTGGCCACTCGACTGTTACACGTTTGGTCACTCGGTGTTACCTTGGTCACTCAAAAGTTGTCTCGTCTGCATAGTGGCTGGCCCCAAGTTATGGTCATCAGAAGTTGTGAGCACCCAAAGTTGTCAGAGAAAAAGTTGTAGTCCAAACATGCTGATGTTTAAAGTTGCCAACAAACTGCGAAAGTTGTCAGCAATTCAGGGGAGTGTGAAAGTTAATTATTTGACAGTATATCACCCATACCTCTGTCACAAGACACCGTGCCGACTCTGCAAGCTCATCAGTACTGTGATTTTTGAATTTCAATTTGGCCACATCACTCTTCATATCGTCGCACATGCTCTTGCCTTGCTCTTGCCCTCCATAGAGCGGTGCGTCCTAAGTAACAGGACAGTGGGGACGAAGGTGATGAGGGAGGGAAGCAGATTGGAGGATGTGATGCAGGGAGGATTCGGTGAAAAGGAGGAAGCAAGGAGGGTGGGAGACACGGTGAAGACATTCGAACACGAATGCACCTGCGAATTGATAACAAGCTTTGTCCCCTCCTAGCCCTCGTCCTTGCCCTCGGGCTGCAAAAACAATGTCAGCATGCTTCATCCTTCACTCCAGGAATGCCAAAAGATGAAAGAGAGAAACCCCCCAAAGAGAAAATCATGCACGAGCGGCAATCCTCTCCGAATATGCAAAAGTAATGTGCAGGAGAAGAGAAATCGAACCCAAACCCAACTCCACACTCACCCCTGCATTCCCAGGAACGACCCTCCCCATCATCCGCGATGTACTGGTACACTCCCGCGGGGCACACGCACTGCAGCAAGCCAGCATGCATTCCGACATTCGCGCACATGCACGCGCCGGCAGGTGGGAGGGCGTGTCCTGCGCGTCTATGTCTGTATCGCTATTCGCATCTGTGTCTGTGGCAGTCTTCTTATCGGCTCATTGGTTTTCGTCAATATGTGTGTTAGTGGGAAGCTGGGTGTGTAAGCCTTACCTGCCACACTATGTGTGGACTTGCCACCCAACGTGCCCCCCACCCCCCGCATCACCCGCAAATGCACCACTTTGCCCTCGCCGTGGTTTGTCCCTGTGAGCGCGGCACTGCTCATCAGATCCGTGCCCAGCGGCGGGTACGTGATCGGCACTCAGGCAGACGCGGGGAGGGTCGCGAGGGCATCGGGGGAGGCGGCAGAGGGGCTGGTCTGCAGGGTGGGCATTGCATCAGGAAAATGTTTTTGAGCTGGCAGAGCTGGTGCCAGGTCAGCCAGCTGTGCCAGCTCGCCAGAATCGCATCTGGCGACATAAAAAGATAGCCGGTGCCAGAACCTATTCTGGCGTCAGAATATACTCTGGCCCCATAATGTGCAGCCATTTTTTGGTATATTGCGGTGCATTCAGATCACTGCACACATAGCAAGGAGGCACAGATGAAATATATATTCATGTAGAGAGAGTAGGTACATGATTTAAAATCCATATCCCAGTCCATATCCATCGTCACCCATAGCCGGCCATCTATTCCTTCAACCCGTGCCTACCGTTGCTGGCCTGTCGACCGCTTGGAGGTGGCATGGAGGGAAGGTGGTGGTGGTTGGTGCGAACCAAGCAATGGCTACGTCAAAAGTATCAGCCTGGGGATTCAAGTAATATGTTAAGTACATGTACCTTCCCACACTGGAATTTCGGGCAGAGGGATACAGCCGGACTCGCCGCGACAACAGCGTAGTCCGAAATTATGTTTGGAATGTGTAATGATCTGGAATGCAAAGATGATTAGTAGGGGAGGAGGGGAGGGCGCCACATGCAGCGAATGTATGCTACGAGGCCACAGGGGGCTGCTGGGTGCGAAACAATGCACAGGTATGAAGAGAGATATGTGGAGGGGATCACAGAACACATAGACCAGACAAGCACTAGCGAGGGATGAAGCCACCAGCAAAACAAGTCATATCTTCCAGAGCCAGCAGACAAGCCGAAAGATTCCATAAGAGCTCAGAAGGAAAGAGGGGAGTTGACAGAAAACACAGAAGATGCTTGGGGAGGGCACAGTACACGTTGAGCAAGACAACATGGAGGGAGAAAGCAAGAGACGTGGCGATGGTTGGCCATCAACTCATGCCATATTGACACACGTGCACGGCGGAGTTTGAGTGACTTGGATAGATTTTGAGATCTCAGAGCTCCGCAGAATTCAAAATGCAAATACTTGCCCTTCCTGCTGTATTGGAGCCCATTTATAATCATACCTTCGCCTCCCAATGAATTTTAACATGGTAGGAAGCCCTATGAAAAAAATCAAAACTGGCACTGATTCTGGCACGAGCTGGCAAGTGTGCGCCAGCTACGCCAGATCGGCCAGACACGCCAGAATGCGCCAGCTCATGCCAGATGGAAAACATTTTCCTGATGTGGGTGTAGTTGAGGATGCACGATTTTGCGAATTTAGTTGAGGGCTTTTTGCTTCTTCCATTTTTACACTTCACTTAACACAAATCTGTCAGTTTTCACCCATATATATGTCCTTTAGCCACAGATTCATGGAGCCAATAAGGCCGGAGTGATGCACCTATTATTTGAGGCCATTTTCTTTGGAATCTATTATACAAAAGACGACGGCCATGTCCTCTGTACACAAGACAACTTATATGTCTCTGATAACCTGATTGGCTGCTCAACGGTCAGCTGCTGATGCCAAGTTGATGCAGGTGAAACCGGCCGAAGGCGACCGATCAATTTTGCATGTGACCGCGTCCAGCGTGGCGCGTCTTTCCTCTTACTGTCATGGCGCAGCTGCTTCCGCTGTGCCGTTTGCTTCCAAAGCCTGTGTCTCAAGCTCAATCTGAGTTCACCCTCAAGGCGTAATGCAAGAGTTCTCATGGATGGCTGTTTACGGTTGATTTAGCTGACAACAATGCGCGACTTCTGTCATCGAGACGCATCGTCGAAATCTCCCGAGTAAATACTCACATCCTAACATCCAGGATTTTCTCACTGACCTTGATTTCACAGGACTTCAGATGTTTCTCATCCTGTGCAGCTCAGTCGGCGCTCATTGGGCCAGAAACGTCACCGAGAGAGGGAAACCCTGGAAAATAACAAGCCAGCAGTAAGAATGCAATTAGTGATGCAGATTACGGCTCACATATTTCAAGCCTTCAGCATCAACAAATTCACGTCGCTCTGAAGCTCAGCAGGCCCAACGACAGCGAGAACTTGCAGCAACGATCCAATCTGAGTTATCGACACCAGATGATCATCAAAGTCGTCGATCCAAGGCTCAAAAATTCCGTAGGCAAATAGAAGATGCAGAACGGTGGCTGGATATTGCTCCAGATTGTGGTGTGTGAATGCTGCCAACATCTGAGACAGCTGCTGAATGCAATACTTACACACAGATTCAACTCAGGCTGTCAGCAAAATCCTCGACCACAACTTCATTGACAATTGGTCCAGACATCGAAGGGAGAGTTATCGAGATAGGATGTCGCGGCACTTTCATCGTTGACGTGGTGATCTTGAACCTAATTCAAAGCTAACATTGTACTCTGAACCAAATACATTTTCACACTGCCTACGGGTGCAGGCTGACGTCTGATACAAAATCAATATGCAGTGTAACTCTTTTGTGAGTCCTCCATGGGTGCCGTTTAATTTGATTATAATATCTCTGCCTACATGATATGCATTGTGCGACGAGGACATAGATTTTCAGTCGACACCACCTACGGGTGCGGGCTGATGCACAGACCACGATGGGTTTCAATTCTTTGTTGGACACGAGCGTCCCCTGAATCCAAAGATTTCGGACAAAATCACATACTTGCTCAGTCAATCTGATTTGTATTACCGTAGCGGAGCACGGGTTCCTGCTAGTTTTGCCCATATTCGGACGCTGTCACGCTGATCACGTGATGTTTATAGTGTTTGTAATGGCCAACCTCACCGTGAGCGAGGTCTCAGAAAGCGTGTCGGAAATGTTTCATTTTTCCAATATGGGCCAGGGTAATTATATCATAAATAATCCTATATTTTTTGGGCAGGAAGAAAGTGGAGGACAACAGCGACAATCAAGACGCACTTGTGCCGTCCTAGATTAGACAAAACAAAATCGTGGCAAAGCTGGGACTTGTTGGCAACCGTAAACGTCGCTGAATACCAGAGCGAATGATGCTCGAAAGCCGCGTCACGGTCACCGGCCCGAGATCCACCAGTTACAACAGTGGCGGTGTACATCACTGTCCCCCAAACCACAACTCGCTTTCGCACTCGCACTCGCGCCACCGCGGCGTTCCACGCGCACTTTTACGGTGCACGTACCGCGCGGGCTTCGAGCCCATCCGCGACCTCCCGTCCCTGTCCGCGCTTCCGCCTTCATCACCGTCCGCGGCGTCGCATAATCACAATCTCAATCACAATCACACCAAGCACGGGCACGGGCACTCGCCGACGCAGAGCGACTCGTCGTACTCGTCCGCGTACTCGAACTCGTCCGTGTCGATCACGAGCTCGCATGGGACGCGCAGCAGCGGGGGCGGGAGCACCGCGAGCGCGGGGGGCACGAAGAAGTGGTGGCCGCTCGGCAGCACGAAGGGCTGGACGAGCGACGCGGGGTGAGGGTGCATGCTGCGCGTGTGCTCGCATGTGCGCTGGGCCGGGTCGGCGAGCTGGGTGCGTGCCTCTATCTTTTATCGTTTTGTCTCCTGACGCACCGCCCGCAGATACGCTCGCCATGCCGCACTTCCCCCCGCCCACCGCGCGCGCGCACGCGCTGCACGTGCGCCTCCTCTCGTGTAAGGCGCTCGGCAAGGACGTCGGCATGTGGTTTGGGCCAAGCGCGGCGGCGGGCGCGATAACGTGGCATTCTGTTTTTTCTTTGCTCCGTCTATTGCGGTCTTCGCCGTCATTCCCATCCCATTTCTTGTGTACTGTCTCTGTCTACTTTTCTCTGTCTGTACCCCCTTCGCGCACTGGGCTTTTACTTTTCGGCGACACCTCCCCCTCCATCCACATCTCCTGCACGCTCTCCCCTTATCGTCGCTCCTTTTCGTCCCTCCCTCTGTCACTTCTTGCATCGTCACAGTTTCCTCATGCTCTCGCCCTTCATCGAGCGCAGGACCTGTCTCTCCCTCACTTCTCCGCCCGCTTCGCCCCCATGCACCCTCAGAATCCCTCTACCTCCACCTCCACTTCCCTTTCGCTTCGCCCTCCGTTCATCACTGTCCCTCTCGTCCTCCATCCATGCCTCCCTTTCCGCGCGCTTCTCCATCCGGTCCCGCGTCATCTGCCCACCTTTCCCACCTGTCCCTCTTCTGTCTGTGCATTCGTTACTTGCGCGCACATCTCCCCCCCGCTCTACATCTCCCTTTCTCCATTTTCCTGCGGCTGCTCCCCGCGCCCGCGTTCTGCGCCCTTGTCCTCGCACCTGCTCCCCGTCCCTTCCTCACACCGCCGTCCTCTTCGCCCATTCCCCGCCCCCATCCGCCCTCTTCCCTTGTATTCCCATCTCCCTCTGCGCCCTTCGTCTCTGTCCTTCTCCCGCCTTTCTCCTGCTGCTTTCTCTCGCTCGCAACGCATGCTGACCTCCGCCCCGCAGAACTCTCGTCGACGTCTTCCCCGCGGCGTCTCCGTCGCCACCGACGGCACGCTCTACCTGACCGAGGTCTTCGCCGCGTCGCACTCGCCTGCGGCATCCGCGGGCCTCGCGTCTGCGTCATCCCCGCCGGTCGGCGGCCACTCCTCCGGGGGCCACGGCAAGTCGACGAACGCGAAGCCGGGCAAGCGGTGGGGCGACCGCCCGGTGCTGCTGCTGCTGGGTATTCGGCTGGGCCTGGATGGGGTGAATCCGGTGTATCAAGAGACGACCAAGGTGCGTCTCGTTTTCTTGGTTTTCGTCGTTGCTTCGCTCGTACTCCCCGCGTCGCGCTTCACGCTGTCCCACTCCTTCATGCCGCTCCCCTCCCTTGGCTCGTCTTCGTCGATTGCCGTGCTTCCTCATCCACGTCTCGTCCCTCCCTCCTGTCCTCTATCCCATCCGCATACGCGTTACTGACGATCACCCGCAGCTGCTCTACACCTTCCCGCAGTCCGTCGGCGTCGCGGGCGGCCGCCCCTCGTCGGCGTACTGCTTCGTCGGCGTGCTGGGCGACGGCCTCTTCTACCTCGACCCGCACCACTCGCGCCCCGCCGTCCCGATGCACCCTGCACCGTTCGACGGGTCGCCGGCGCCGTCACCCGTGTCCTCCCGCGCGGGCTCAATGAGCCCCGGGTTCATGCACGTGAACGCGCGCGCGCGCCCAATGAGCCCCGACGCGAACGCGCCGATGGCGGAGGACGAGCTGACGCTCAACACCAGCACCGGCCCCGACTCGAGTCCCGGCGAGAGCCGCTCGGAGGAGGCGCACTACGTCGACCGCGGAGCTGCGCACGTTCCACTGCGAGCGCGTGCGCAAGATGCCGCTGAGCGGGCTGGATCCGAGTATGCTGATTGGGTTTGTGTGCCGCGATGAGGCGGAGTGGGTGGATTTGAGGAGGAGGGTGGCGGCGGTGAGTATCTTATGTCTTCATGGCGTGCACACTATCTGCTTCAAGTCTTTGTCTCCTTTCCCCTTTCACTCCCTTCCTCGTGCCTCCATCCTCCCCTTACGCCTCTCCTCCCTCTTGTCTTCTTCCCCACGCGGCCGTTGCTGACCGCGTGCTTCCATAGCTTCCGCGTACGATCTTCTCGATCCAGGACGAGCCGCCAACGTGGCCTGGTGCCGACGACGACGACGACGAGATGGGTTCGGAGAGCATCTCGGATCGGAGGACCACGACGCGGCGAACCGACGTGGAAGCGGCCGGCGACGGCGCCGAGCGCTTCTTCGACGACGGGGACGTGTCGAGCGCATCGCACGCCGTCTTGCCGGTCCCTCACGGGCACTCCGATTCCACACACTCGACCTCGGCGCCCTCGTCCTCCGCACGCTCGGCCCCGACGCACTACCACTCCAACTCCAACTCGACGACGAGCCGCAGCAGGAGCCACGCGCGCAGCGAGGACGTGGACACGGAGGAGGACCCCGTTGGGCCTATCACGCCGCTGCCGGGCGCGCGCTCCGACCTGAGCGGGGCCCGCCGCCCGCGCATGGGAAGGCGGCCCCACCGTTTGCGGATGCGGACGCAGACGTGGACGCGGATTCGTCGACGCGGAGCGCGACCTCGAGATCGAGCCCCGTCGCGCCGTCGCCGCCGCCGGTGAAGAAGAGCAGCAGCGGGAGCAAGAAGGGCAGGGGAAAGGCGAAGGCGAAGGGCAGCAAGAAGGCGGCGGTGCCCGTGCCGAGCGTGCACTATCCATTCCCGTGTCGGTTGAGGATTCGCCGCAGCAGGAGCGGCAGCAGGGGCGGGAGCGCAACGTGACGGCGTCGACGCGCACGGCCACGGCGGGTGGGGCGGGTGCGCGGGGGCAGCGGATGTACACGGCGCGTGCGCGCGATGGCGGGCGGACGCGGAGTGGGGGCGTGCGCGGGGTCTTCACGGAGGACTGAGTGGTCGCCCTTCCTCTTCCTTTTCTTTTTTGTTGCTTTGATTATCGCCTCCGTCTCTCGCCCTCTTTATGTTGCTTTACTTTGTTATGATTCTGTTGCGTTTACATTTTCCCTTGTATCTGCTTGTCTGCTCCGGCTCCGCATGCATGCACGCCACATATTCATGATACCCCCTGCAATTATGTATCTATATCACTGTCTCCTGTCTGATATTGCTCCGAAAATCTCATTTTCCACTGTTGGTCTTGCTGTACATTCTTATCTTGGCCGAGACGGAGAGGTTTCCGAGTACGCACGCACCTTGACAATACGCATGCCTCGTCGACAAAATGTGTTGCTCCCTTCGTCCTCCTTGTGCATCTCACGCCGCGAACTGCGTTTTTCGCGCTTACGACTGCTCAAACGTATATGGCCGACATTCGATACATACACTTGAGGCGTCCGCAATGCGATTGCCGAGCAGCGTCAGCCGTGTTTTGCGTCCGCTAACTGAAGGCACGGACAAGATGCGGTCGCGACATAAGTATCGTACGTGAAGCAGCAATGGATCCATGGATTCAAGTAACACGAAACTATTTCGAAACTACACGTTTGGCCCACTGCGATGAATCAATGCCGTCCAGCGCCGCCTGCCACGCCGCGCAGGCTGCGCGATGTAGTCCAGCTGATCTTGTATGAGTCGTGAGGGACGAGAAAGTGGGGAGGAAAGAAGAAAGAAGGAGGCCCTATATGCCCTCCCGCTGCGCGAGTAACCGACACGACGACGCGCCTAAAGTGTCCGGGACACTTTGAGCTCGACATAATTTACAGGTACGGACGTGTTCCTAGCGCAAACTCCCGTGCCCTGTTCGTTGACTAGTATTTGAAGCCGACCTTCGCGAACATCGCCAGAACTGTTTCTTTTCCTCCCGCCACCGGCGCGAGAATCTGTACCCTGGGCTTCTGCTCCATCTGAGGAATTCACCGACGCTGGAGAAATTGGTAGGGTACTGAGCCAGAGTATGTTCGACCAGGTCCGTGTTGTATCTCATTAGATAGAACACCTTCTTCCCCTCGCCATCGCAGGGCCCGGCGATCGTGAACATAAAGATGTGCTCGTCGAACAGGGGCATGGAAACGATGGGGATAATGCACCCTTCGAGACCGAAGTAGTGTCGAATGACGAGGCCGGCGATTTCAACGCCATATTTATAGGTCGTCAGAACTCGAGTTCCTCCGAAATGAGACCAATCCACGGAGAAATGTTGCCGCATGTGCTCTGGGGCGGGCTCCCGATTCCAGTGGACCTGGTCAATCACATATTTGTCGGGGACGGGTTTAAGCCAGAGGGACGGGAAATCCTAGATTTAACACCCATCAGACAGAATGCATGAAGATAAGTTCCAAAGTACTTCTGAGTGTCCCGACGGTGTGGAGTGGGTGGCGGAAAGAACACGCACAGTCTGCGAAGAATGTATGGTTGAGGCCGGGGAGCTTGCATGGAGATGCATACGTGGCTATGTGTCCATCAGTGTTTGCCTCCGTTGCACGGTTCACGGGCTTCGGCCGCTTTCGGCACCGCTTACATCACAAGCATTTGTCAACGTACCTCAGGTCAATCTAAAGGTTGCTTCTTCGACAGTTTTCGGCGTCGAGTAGGGTCTTGTATATTATCCTGGTTCGTAAACACATTTATAAACTGCCGTTTATAAACCCTGTTTTTAATTTATTCAGGGAAATGACCTGTTTTTAAATGTCTGGTGGAGGGTCTTCTGCAAGTCCTGTGCCAGAGAATTTCACCCAGATTCGCTCATTTGCGGCCTCTGAGAAGATTCAAGTTGTTCCTCAATGATACCTGCTATAATTGTGCAAAGATGACCACCAGACTGAGCAACAAATACAATCCATGCATGACCTATGGCATGGGGAAAACATCAAGGAGTGCGGTATTATTTTCCCTCCTTGACCTGCGAGTGAAAATCAGCCCTGTAGCTACCATCCATGTCACTGTGGAATAAAAAATGGCTTTGAATCATTGTCCAGACCCTCCAGGATCACTTTTGGTGGGCTGTTTATAAACACATTTATAAACGACCTGTTTACAAACAGAAATTAAAAAATGGTTTATAACCTCCCCCGGAATTATATACAAGACCTTAGCGTCGAGCCCTCCTCTGCTGCCATCGTGAACTCATATGCGTACGACACCCACTCGTCATTGAGATCATCGACCTCGACTCCCCCTGGCTCACCATTAGCCTCTGCATCAACAAAGATACTGCTGCCCAAATATGATATGAATACTTGGGCTTGAGGCCACTGCTTCGCATGGCAGTAGGAGTCCTTTTATTTTAACCTTGATCCCTATTTGATCCTATGCACCCCGGATCTGAATTTGACCGATGTGACTCCCTAGTCACACTTTGCCACTACACGTTTGTTAATCGCACATCCTTCGGATCTTCACTCAGGTGTCGCTTTGATATGTGGGCCATACTTACCTATAATCCGGGGTCCTGGAATGATAGAACAGCTGAGAGCCAGGATTGGATCTGACATTGCTGTGGTATGGAATGATCTGCGCACTGAAATGATGAACATCGTGGATGTTGGGGTGATGGCGCGACCACAACTGGCACATGTACACCCTCATGGAGCATTCGGAAACATGTTGCTTGAGAACAGTGTTGCAGAAGTGCTGGGTTACCAGGTTGACAAGACAGAAAGAACGAGCAACTGGAAGGGTAAGGATAACACAGGTGAACTTACAGAGGCCCAGACAAGCTGTAATAGTCGGCCTTGTACCGGTCAACAGCATCCACAAACCCAGGGATGACTTGGAGCTCTGGCATGTGGGCGACAAGAGGGGAACAATTAACAACAGCATCAGTAAAACAACACATTTTCCTTTGGCTACTTTAGCTTTGGGAACGCTCTTTGGGAGTCTTAGTCTTGGGGAAGTGAGTCTTTAGTCTTTGGATGTCTGTCTTTGGATGTCTTAGTCTTGCCAGTTTCTAACAAAGTCTTTCATTGTTTTCGATTCGCTCCTAAGACTTTGTGTGCAACCAAAGATGTCAAAGAGTTTGGGCATGCCAAGATTTTATAGCGAACGAAAGTACAATTTATTAGAAAGCTATCTCGTGGGCGTGATGGTCTGCATACTTGTTAATGTAAAATGCTTTGAAATGATCTAATGAATCAGAATATTTGAAGTGTCGGGGAAGGAAGTCGTTGCCATAAATACCGATGAGATGCGCTCCGCGCAGAATTGAATCTATATGAATGATGTCCATGACACGCTGGCCACGGTTGTCCAGATCCGGCTCCACCATCCACATCCCGACATCAGGGCATGGCTCGTCCCCGATCGCAGAAAACCACGTCACGAGGGCGCACGGATAAGTGGTGCCACAATGCTTGAAGGACATGAAAAGCATAACACGTGCAGCAAGGAGGCCCCGAAACCCGGGGAGCTCCGGATCACCCTCGACGAAGACACAGTCGTGATGAGGGGGTCCTCGGCGCCACGCGCGTACTGAGCGAATGCGCTCACGAAGCATACCAGCAATACCCGATTGATCGCTTGGAGCAAAAAATTTAGCTACAGCGGAAGGGAAAACCTTGATGCTCCTCGGAGCGTCAGGGCAGTCGTTGAGGGGAATGTTGGCGAGGGGAATCTCGAGATCGCGATCTGGGTTTTCCTGCGCATAGAGGAAGCGTCGAACAAGGGGGACAAGTTGTGGAAGATTGAGATAGCATGCTAAATTCTCCGGATGCCTGGGGTATCCGCGTACTGTCAGAGGATCAGTAAATATGTGTGCGTAAAGAAAGTTTATCGCACCGGGAGTTTTGGCCAAAAGAACTTCCCCCAGGATCTTCCGCTCGTCAATTGCCCCACCGTCATCATCCTCATCATCATTTGAGGGAGGAAGCGTGGCAGCGGCGGGCAGGGCACGGGCGGCAGGACCAGTCATCATCCCGCGAGCCACGAAGTCAACGCAGGCTGCGGCGAGTTTGTCGAGCCGGTCGTTGATTGTCAACATCTGTGACAGAGCTTCATAGTGACTGGAACGTCGCCATGGCTTCTTGACAGCCTTAATATGCATAGACTCTGTGATGGAAGAACAGAGCCCATTGGGTGCACCGAACTCCTGGATCAAGTAGCGGTAGTGAGTGAGTGAGTGTTGGCGAGGGAGACAGAAGCCATTTGGTGCGACTCCCGAATCCATGAAAATGGTGCGCTCGCGGTGGTAGCGAGCGAGCGCAGCATCGATGGCAGTGAGGGTAGCCTCGTCAACGACGTTACGACGGACAAGGTAACAGAAGTCGAGGAACGCGCTGAAGGCACGCAGCATCTGGGCTGGAACGTGACCCTCAATAGCCGGAAGATACACCTGAGATGCGTGTCAGAGTGAACACGAAGAAAACATTCAAACGGCCAACCTTCATGAGCGCTTTCGAGTCGTCCCCGGTCCACTGCTTGAAGCCACGACCCTCTGGGAATCTGCGTAGCCCCGGGAATGGAGGAACAGCGGCAATCCTGAATGAGTTGTGGTGAGTTGGGAGAACATGAGACTCGGATGAAAAGTAGACTTACCGTCGGTCGATGTCAGCCATGATTTTACTGGCCTTTTTCTTCCCGTGCTCGCTCTCTAGATACTCCCCAACCCATGTGACGAGGTGGTCCTTGAACGTCCCCTTGATCACTTGGTGCAAAAGGTCGGGGGACAAGAGCTCGTAAATATCCGCTCGCGGAAAATCCCAAGTGAAGGGCTGTGACTAGGGAGTGAACGGCCGAGATGATCAGAATAAGTAAGATACACACAAGCACGTCAGGAACGACACCGTATTGGTCCCACAATGTGCTGTGGTCGAAGACTTCAAATAGTGTTTCAGTGTGGAGTTGAGTACGCCGACCGCCTGGGCCGTCGAGGTCTGTTCAGGATGCAGTGCATCTATCAGAAGGGATTAGCAAATTGAAGAGTGCAATGCAGATGACTGACTTCGCACACCAGCCTTGGACGACACAAGCAAGGAGCACCTGCTCTGGATAATCGGCGATGTAAGGACCGAGGCCATAAACGACGCGGCGGTAATGTCCATCCGGGAACATAGCCACCTCGGGAACCGTCATACCGGGCTTGAGGGATTTGAGAATGTGGCGAAGAGAGCCATGGAAGAGATTCCGCCGGAATGTGCGAAACTCAGCGGAGTCTTGATTTTCGCGATCGGCTGCAGGCAATAATCGTCAGTAGAGATCAATAAAATAGACGGGAGACGTACTTTTAGGAATAGCGAGAAAGCCGATGAGGGTTACCGCGTTCCGGTGCGCGCGCCGGATGCCATTGTGAACGAGTCCATTAGACATATAGAGTGGGTAGTAATCATTCTGCCCAGTTGCGACAGAAACAGTGGTTTTGTCACTCCCGAGAATAATGGGAACGAACGTCGAGCCGTGCGTCGCCGGGTCCTCCACGATGATATCCTACCAGAAGGTTAGCGTCAAAGATATGTCATCAGATGGAGAGTAATGACGCACCGCCTGCCGCCACGCCCAATTACCTGACATGAAGTCTTGATATTCACGGCTATCCCCTTTGCCAAATACCTGTTTCGGCGCGAAGCCCATTTCGCCGTCGAAGTCGGGATTGGCGAGTTGTTGGTGAAGGACAAGGCGGGGATCTCGAAAGTGGACGACATAGTCTTGCGTCTTCCACGGCGTGACGTCCCCGGGTGCGAGTGGTTTGTTGTACGTGATGGTGAAGGATTGCCAGGGGACATGCCCAACTTCGGTGGCATCGATGGTGTTGTAAAGGTCTTCGTGGTCTGCAAACGGTGGGTCCCCCGAGGATTGGGGTCGCGAAGCCCAATTTTGCATCAACTCGTCGATGGCCCCAGCTGACATTTGGACTCGCCGATAGAGAAGATCAGCGAGCACAAAATCTTCAAGCCCCGCGTACGGGCTGAAGTCGTCTGGGGGCGGGCGTTCACGTGGCGGTGGAG
Organism: Mycena sp. CBHHK59/15; assembly: GCA_029204085.1. Taxonomy (NCBI): domain Eukaryota; kingdom Fungi; phylum Basidiomycota; class Agaricomycetes; order Agaricales; family Mycenaceae; genus Mycena; species Mycena sp. CBHHK59/15. The sequence goes on from JARGXW010000411.1 coordinate 99,167, forward strand.
GGGTGTTAGGCGGCAGAAAATTCGCGTTGCGATCGCAAGGCCGGCCTATAATTGTTTTAGATACGGAATATTAAAAAGTCCACTGAACATTACCATTCATGAGCTTATGGTACCGGATCCGGTTCAGAGGCGGAGGAGGAGTAGCCGCCCCGCCCGCATCGCCACCACCAATATTAGAGGACGGGCGACTTCCAGGCGGGGAGAACGGAGGCGAGCCCTCGTTGTCTGAGTTCTCCGGAGCGCGCTGATGGAATCGTGTATGCTCTGAATTAAAATGCTGGGTACGCCCCGATTTATTTTGAAAAAAGCGGCCACAGCCCGGGAAAGTGCAGGGTAAGTTGCGAGGTTTGAATACTTTGGGTCTGAGCATATTCGAGAGAGGGAGATTCGATGACGGGGGTCTCGCAAAGATAAGGTGTTTCAGCAGCCATCAGCACCGGTGAATCAGAGCCCGGAATTTCAAAGATAGTTGCGCATGACAAGACGGAACCGCTTCCGCAAATTGCGCCACTTTTTGCGCTCGCGTTGACTCGTCTCTTTCTCTTCTGCACTGCCATGTCCATGCCAGGGCTCAAAACACGAGACAAAAACAAGAAGACCCGCCCCGCCATTCTGGCTGGAGTTGCAAAGGACAAGGACGCCGAGGCTAAGAAAATAAAAGCTCGTGAAGACGAGACCACCGCCAAAGCTCGGGCTGCGCTCCAATCCAGGAGAAAGCTCAAGGAGCTTGTGGCCATTGAGGACCAACAGCACCGGGACGACGTCGAGTACTCCATCCATGCCAACCATCCGGTCGACAAAGTTCCCAAAGAAAAAACTGCTTCGGAGGAGCCGGGTAACGCACATTAATGACACAATTAATCTTCGCTGATATTCTGCCGTCCACTATAGCAGCACCAGTTGACGACTCTGGCTCTGGCGATGATTCCGACGCGTACGAGCAGCCCTCAGAAGACAGCAAAGACTCGGAAGAATCAGACAACCCCAACGACGGGGACAATAGCAACGACGAGCCATCCCTGCCCAAGAAAGGCAAGAAGGCCAAGGCCTCGCGCGCCGACGTCCAGGCATCCCGCACAACCCGAGATTCGACCGGCACCCCAGCTGTGGAAGGCGAGTCCATTTCAAAAAAGCGTAAGGCTGGGGAAAAGTAAGTTTATTCAGTTCCATTCAAACGATTCAGAGTCGTTGCTAATATCTGCAGACCAAGAGCCGGCAAGAAGAAGAAATCAAAAATGACAGCGTCGTCGTCGGACCAGCGCAAGAAGAGTGGCCTGAACCAGCGGGGGGCCACAGCCAAGGATGTTTCTTCCGGTGTCGACGACGACAACATGTTCGCTCCCGGGGGCCAGCACTGGACGACGACAAGCATGAGCAGGTTGAAAAGCCGCAAGGGAAGAGGAAGAAGAAGGGACTTCCGGATACGGTAAGTGCCTTGCTCCGATCGATTCGGACTCGCTCTTCTTCTCTCTTCCCCTCAAGACCGGCCTCGACATCAAGCCCATCGAGCTCACGGGCAAGGCGGCGCGCGGCGGCGATGCCAAATGGCAGCTCAAGCACCTGCCTGAGGGCACCGCAGCAAAATTCACCGACGAGCTCGTCCCACTCGCGCGCGAGCTAGCGGGTGCCCGCATCCTCACCAGTCCCCTCAACAAGCAGCCCCACACCAGCAAGGATACTCCCCCTCCTGCGCGTAGCCCATGGGATGCACTCACCGTCAAGCAGATCCAGGGACTTGTCGACAAGGTCTACAGTGCTGGTAAATACACGGTGAAGAACCGGGATGTGTGGGTCGGACTGGTGCGAGCATCTACTCTTCTTAAATAACTCTCCAAGACACTGATCTCAATAGGTTGGATACCGCTTGAGCGACTGGTATAGCGGGCTGGGCGCGCACGCCGAGAAGGTGGTCGAAACGATGATTGAAAGCGCCGCGGCTGAGAGTGACGACGAAGAGGACTCTGACAAGAATGGTGAGTCATATTCGTCTGTATTGCTGCATTTACTGAGCCTGCCTTACATGTAGATATGCCCGTCGACGAGGGTGCTCCTCCTGCCCCTACCGTTCGCAAATTCGACTTTAAAACTCCTGAGGGCATCGCGGAATTCATCGAATGGGCACTCGAGGAGCACCCTGGCAACATGATGGCCTTTCACTGGACGCAATGGGGTGAGGGTGTCGATAAGAAGGTGTGTCATCTCCGGACTGCACATGTACCCACCTCACGCTCTTCTGCAGGGATTTCTGCAGCAGCACCTCATACTCTACGTCTTCGCATATCATCTCACCTCCCTGGATGCTATCCCCCAGAAGTACGGACGACTCATGGCTCCTCTGATCGCAGCATTGCTACTCTCTGTCCAGGCCGTAAGCATCCTCTGTTTGTATAGAATTGGCCTCATCGTTGCACAGGTCCAGCGCGCGCTAGGTTTCTGGAGTACCGGCGTCTTCAAAAAGCAGCCGAAGCATCGCCCCCACTATTTCTCAAGCGACAACTGGGACGACACCACCCTTGCCTCGGACAGGCCCGGCGGGAGGCCAGGTAAACTCGTGCGTCGCGCCACAAGCCTCCTGGCGTCGGTGGAGAAGTGGGATGCGGAGCGTTGGGACGTGTACATCAACATGGCGACGGCCTTCATGGAGGTCCCCACTCGTCGTCGCGCCGCTTCCAGTCACAGCGCGTCGGAGGCTGCCGACGACCTCATGTTCTCCGAGGACGAGCCGGTGATTATTGTTTCTGACTAGATACATTGTTTTCCCCAATATACAATCGCTTTTTTGAGCCATTTTGCGCCCCATTCTGCCTGATTTTGAGAAGTGAGAGTGTCTTTGAGGGGTTCTTGCGACCCGATCTTGAAATAAGCGAGCCGCTCTTCGCCAAGACTTGACGTCTTGTCAGTCTTAGCCAAGACAAAAAAGTCTTACAAAGACTTCAGGACCTACTTGCCCCAAGACTCCGAGTCTTGGGAGATTTTGCGTCTTTGGAGTCTTTGGAGTCTTGCCCAAGACGCCAAAGACGCCAAAGTAAAACGTGTAGTTTTACTGATGAGTGACTGAAATCACGAGATTGTAACAAGTGTAACACATGCCGAACATGGAAGGTGGTTCCCACGGGTTGTTACTGACCGATTCTCGGCTTTTGTCAACCTGTTCTCTGCGGGTGTTATGTGCATTATGTGCCACAGCCACTCCTCAATTGGATCACTTGAACTGAATCTCTCTTTTCTTGTTACACTAGGACGAATCAACAAAGCCAGACTTCCTTCAAACTTGCTCAAGGGGGTCAACAACTTTCGGGCCACCAGGCATCCACATTAAGGCTCCAACCTTTTCCATTTGTAAACATTTTCAAACGGTAAAAACCGTTTTTATTTCCATTTAGTTTGTAGGATCTGGCAAACCATTTATAAACAGTTTTAAAACGGTATAAATCATTCCAAATAATCACTCACCTAGGATGAGAGTTAGCATGCTCACTGATGGTTTTCAAGGTCCTAAATGGATAAATTGAGCATATTCTGAGGGTGTAGAGTGAGAATGGATAAGACCTGAAGGTCTGACAGACGTGGTTCTTGCAATTGGCTCCTAACCCCAATTTGGATGTGATTGCACGTGACTGATCGCTTCCGGCAGTTCCCGCATCCCACCGAACTTTGGCACGACATGTCTCTGGCGGCTTCTTGTTTTCCAACACCAGTTTTTCTGGTTGAGTTTATCCAAAATAAATATGAGACATGTGAGACATGCATATGCATTAGTGGGAGTCAAAACATGTTAATTCTAGCCAGGGAATCTCTTGGAAATGTCCCCGAAAATTACCCCCTGGAAAATACCATTTGAAAACTGTTTAAAACTGTTTCCATACCATTTCCATTTGTTTTGTCCCATTCCACAAATGGAAATGAAATGGTTGGAGCCTTAATCCACATACTGCACAGCCCGACTCTACAAAGGAGCTGGGATGCATAGTCTTACAGTGCTTGGAAATAATACAGTATGTTTGAGCCTCTGTCAATGGCCGGGGTGGAAAAACAGTGTCCTTTAGGCATCCACTGAGTTTCTTCCATAATAACCTGAGTTTGTGTACAACCTCACGCTCCTGTAGGATGTCTGATCTGACCTTCACGGCTGTGTGTATGCCGAGCATTTTCTTCCTGATTACTTTAGGGTCAACCTTGGGAGCGACGAACACAGTTTTGTTTTGGATTCGCACAGGGATTGAAGGTACGGATACCGTAGTGAGAATGGACACAATGTTGGTACATTCAGAACATTCATGGTCTTTGTAAATTTCCCAGCACTGATAAGCCTTAGTTTTAGCACCAAGACGAACTGTATGTAACTTGGATAGTTGAATGAGTTCGCTTTTTGTAAGCAGGCACACAATTAATTTGACAGGAATTGCGGATGCCAAGCAGCTAGGATTGCGCTTCAATACATCTAGACTTTCAGTCGTTTTACATTGAAATTCAAAAGAATATTCGAGGTGCATCCAAGATTAAATATTATTGTGATTGAGCATGTAAGGTGCCAAGGGCCGGAAATGGTGTTTTGAATCCCACCCCCAAGTCGCACATCATCAGTATGGATGGGGGAAGTAAACATAGTTTCATAGTATAATTTGTTGGGACGCACCCACAATAAGCTTAGCATATACCAGAAGGAAGAGTTGAAGACCGCGGTGAGTAAACAGCGAGCCTGCAGAGCCTGCAACACGACCAACAGCATTGGATTATCATGGCAACTAGGCCCGCCCTCTGAGAGGAAGGTAAATGCCCCAAAGGGCGGATATTTGTACAAACGACCACCGGATTAAATCCAGTTGTCGTCTGCCAATATCTAGTACATGCCCTAAGAGGGCAATTGCATAGGACAGCAACCGAAATAAATCCCCTGAAAGGGCAGCTGCAAGCGACCAATGGATTTGCTCGGCTCATACTCTTGTGCGGCCATGTCCTAGCCACGTCAGGGGCTACTTCCCAGTGCCATTATATCTTGCTTACAGGTGCTCAACCCTTTTCTCAGCCACCTTCACCAGTTCTGCTTATAGGACGATATCATACAAAGCTGAAGCGAGTTGATGCACAAAAACGAAGTTGAACATGATAAAGTGAGTGAAAACACGTCAGAAACATTGACTAAATTGCCTTTAAAAGCAGGAAAGTCTCACGAAAATTTACATTTATGGAAATGAATCCACCACAGTTCCTCTACGTCATAGCGCAAAAAACATCCTGGTATGTGGGAAACTCAATGTAAAAATAACGAGTCTAAAATTACATTTTAGGACTCGTAACGAAAAATCACGTATCATATCATATGCATATCATATCACCATCCTCGGGGCCGTATTATATCTGTATTGTATCTTCTGCATATTTATTCTGCGATATCTGATATGATATGAATATGATATGATTATTCATGAATATTTATGACTTGCAGGTAGTTCAGACCCACACTGAGCCCGACTTCAATCATTCCCATGCTACCTACCTGCCTACCTTTGTGATGATACACATAGTGGAGTTTTCAGTACTCATTGATGTTTGATTGTCCTTCAAGGTGTGTTTCATATCACTTTCATGCTTGAAAAAAGGTGCTCCACAGCAATACTAACCACATGAATGGCAAGAATATCCCATGCCATGTGTAGTACAGTCAGCATTGTGCCCTTGGTTTTGCTGGTGCACAGATTGAGCTATCGCAAGTACAAGTATTGAAACACGGCAGCATACCTTACACCATCCAAGTGGGTCATCAAATCCGGGCTCAACTGGAGAAATTCAACCCAAGTGCAACTCAACTTCATCCATACCCACAAACAACATTGATTTCTTCCTCTCAGCATGGCCTTGCATTGCTCTGCAGAAGAAATAAACAGTGACAGAATTAGGTGTTGAATTGTTCCTGTGCAAAGGTTTGACTGGAAGCCAAGAATATGAAAAAAAAAAATGATGATATCCTGTTTGACATGTCTCAATATCGTCCATCTATGTCTTGAGCCATATCATATCCATATTATCTCATCGACAGCATACCTTACACCATCCAAGTGGGTCATCAAATCCGGGCTCAACTGGAGAAATTCAACCCAAGTGCAACTCAACTTCATCCATACCCACAAACAACATTGATTTCTTCCTCTCAGCATGGCCTTGCATTGCTCTGCAGAAGAAACAAACAGTGACAGAATTAGGTGTTGAATTGTTCCTGTGCAAAGGTTTGACTGGAAGCCAAGAATATGAAAAAAAAAATGATGATATCCTGTTTGACATGTCTCAATATCGTCCATCTATGTCTTGAGCCATATCATATCCATATTATCTCATATTTAATCATATCATATTATTTGATATCATATTTTTGGACAGCACTAAACAAAGAGCACTTGCTCCTCAGTTACGCCAGCAGTATGCAAGAGGTTTTTATAAAAGCCTGGGCCTTGTCTCGCTTGCATTACTCGACTGGTATTCAGCTCTGGTTCGATGAGCCCATTGTGTCGTGTACACTTTTTGTGTGGTGGAGGTGCAGGAGTTTCGGTGGGCACTGGCTCGAGCTGTGCGGGTGCTGGAGGTGCAGGCGCAGGGATAGTGTGATTTTCATGGTGCGCCGTCGAGCTTTCCGATGTATTGTGCTTGGCAGGCTCAGCTGTAGCTGGGGCTGCTGGAGTCTCGGGTGTAGGCAGAGTGGCTGGTTTTACCTCGTCTCCCTCAATCCACATGCTAACGGGCTCTAATACTTCGTCGTTATTGAAGTAGACATCACGCTCGACAATGACCTTGCGCTTTCCAGGCGAATAGATGCAATACGCATCCTTGGATTCCTCATCATACCCCACAAAGTAGCCTTGGTCTGCATGCTCATCAAGCTTGCGCAGTTTGGTCCTTTTGACCCAGGCATTGCACCCCCACTTGCAAAGATCGGCCAAGTTAGGCTTTGCCCCTGTCGCCATTTCGAGGGGAGTCTTCGATTTGGGTTGAGCGCGCATCGGTGCGCGATTATGTAGCCAGACCGAATGGAGCCAGGCTTCGGCCCACAAGAACTTCAGCAGTCCACTGTCAAATAGCATCGCCCACATGCATTCTGCGTGCATGTGATTGCCATGTTCAGAGATTCCGTTCGACGCTGGTGAGTTGTGCACTGCTAAGTGTCGCACACTGCCCTGGTCCTTCAAAAACTTATCAAACACCGTAGATTTGAATTCTCCCCCTCAATCCGTGCTGAATACTTTAACGTGACTGCCACGTTGGACCTTGACCCAGGCCACATAATGTTTGTATGTTTCAAGGCCTTTGGACTTCTTCTTTACAGCTGATTTGAAAATTATATGGAATTCTCATTTCACTTTCTTTTCTCGAGCTCTGCCAGAAAGGAGTCCCACGTCAGTTCCCAATGGCGAGGGTTTGATTCCACTTAGTGGCAAGTGTCTCAAATTTGCCATGTCAAGGAGCTCGAGGTAGTTCTGTACTTTTACAACTATCTAGTGTCTATAACCATCCAAATAATATTTTTCGGAACCAGAACAAAGACTATATGCTTGATATACACATCTCTAGAGTGTTCGGTCTTTGCCAGTGATTTGATGCGATCATGTGCACCAAATTGGGCACCCAACTATAGGAAGCAAACCTCGACCAAATGAGAGGAACAATGGCATCTGTAGATGTATCTGACATGTTTTCAAGCCTCAGGTATCTTGGTATTCATGCAGTGAGCCCCCCGCAATCATTTTCTGAGATGATTAAAAAGATGCTGCATCCGAGAATCGAACCCTCGCCATCGGGAACCGCCGCCCGACTACTTTCCAGCAGAGCCCGAGAAAAGAAAGTGAAATGAGAATTCCGTCAAATTTTGAAATCAGCTGTAAGAAGTAAGCTTTTTCTTCGTGGGTATAGGTGTTGTAAATGTTAACATGTAGTCACTCTTCCCTAGGGAAGTAACATCGGCCGGGCGCCACAGATCAGCGATGACTTTGTTGCCGTATGCCTTGCTACGGGTCGTACTCTTCTTTGGGAAGGGCTTCCGGTGTGCCTTCGCCTTCACGCACACCTTGCAGAACTCGGGTTTTGAGTCCATGTCGAGCTTAACACCTTCGACCATCCCCTTCCATACCATTTCGCACAGGTCATCATGATTGATGTGACCCACATCAGCAAACTCTGGGTCCACTATGTAGTACTACAAGTAGTACTGTGTAGTGTCTGTAGTGCTTGTAGTGAGGGGTTTTGACTATGTAGTACTACATAGTGGCCCCCTAGCACTACATAGCACTACAGTAGCACTACCGTCGTGCTACTGTAGCTCCACTGTAGTTCTCCATAGTGCTATTGTAGTTCTACTGTAGTTCTCCATAGTGCTCCATAGTAGGCCCACCACCTTTAGTGCTAGGGTGAGCTCAACGAACTCAGCCACCAAGCCCAATATATTATATCAATCTCAAGAATTTTGATCATTTTTCAACTACTTGATAACAAAAGCATTCTACGTGACTCTACCAATCAATAAGTCACCCGATTGGTGCAGAGGCTCTGTGCGCACCCTGGGGTACACACGCAGGCGATGCGAGGGGCTGCCAGTCACACGCAATAAATGTGCCTGTACAGGGATCATGTTTGTAAGCGTGACAGTAAGGAGGGAGCCGCAAAACTTATGGTGTGCCTTGCTGACAGGGAGTGCGACGTGCACACGGCTCACACTCCAGGCGGGACGTGTGGTCGCATGCGGGCGGTGGCGGGATTGCAGCGGGGCCAGCGGGCGTGGGTTTGGAGTGGGGCAGAGGTGGGGATTCGCCCTGCAGCCAGGGAGTGGGCAAATTGGGTTGGCGGGGACGAGGGCAAGGCAGGATGTGTGACTGTTGTCAGGCATGGGCAGTGGCAGGATTGCGGCAGGGCCGGCACGTGTGGGTTTGGAGCAGGGTGGAAGTGGGGTGGATTTGCCTGAGGCCAGGGAGTGGGCAAATTTGGCAGGCAGGGACGAGGTGGGGCATGTGGCCGCAGTCGGGTGCAGGCGGTGGCAGGATTGACACATGGGTTTGGAGCATCAGCACGCAATTGTGTGGTTGAAGAGCGTGGAGAACGACCAGCCTGCGGCAGCACACATCAATCCCTGCATAGTATAGTAAAGGTGACGATGCACGCACCACGCTTGGAGAGCTGTGCTAGACTTGAGTTTGGTGCCTTGAGGGGGTCAGAAGTAGAGAGGATAAAGTATAGAGAAGAGTGAAGTTGAACCACCGTAGAATATTTGTACCTTGTTTGCATTGTTCTATTCCCATCATGTGCACAGCTAATCTTCTCTTCAAGTCTATGTCATCGTCATCACCTATTGCCCCTTGCTCGCATGATGCGGTGGTCGTGGACATTGTCTTCAGAGCTCTCCTCATCATCGTCGCCACCCTGGACGACACACAGTATGTTGTTGTCCCCACCGCCACCGCTGCCGCCGTGCCCAGCAAGCTCACCCTGTTGCAGATAGACTGTGCCGTTGATCGTGGTCAATGGCCATTCTCACGCCTCCAGACTAGCAGTATTCCCCTAGAGACCTGCAAATGGACAAGGGCCCTGCACCATTGTTGTTGTCGGCCACGTCGAGCTCGACACTGCCTGCCGCCCACCCGCATTCCCATGCGCCACCGCTGCACAACCACCACAGCACCCACAACCGTATCCCTTTCAGCAGCAGCCCCAGGGCAGCTGGACGCTGTCCATCGTTGCGCAGCCCTTCTACCTGGGTGCCTTCTACCAAAACCATCTCCAGCAGCAGCCACCACCACTCCAAGCGTACACATAGAGCCTGGGCCCGTACTTTGATCCGGCCGATGCCCAGCTCGTGCAGTGGGCTTATCAGCTGTTGATGTTTAACACCCAGCAAACCCAGCAAGCTCAGCAGGCCCAGCAGCACCAGCAGCACCATCCCCACGACTTTACCAACAAATCAGCTGCAGCAACAACCCTTCAATCCCTTCCCCAGCGGCATGCCCCCACCCCGCCCTGATAATCTACACTGCCTTCCATCTGCACTGCTGGCCCTCGAGCGAGCAGTCGACCCTCTCAGAGAGCTCTGGCCTGCCCCCTGATTGGTGTCTGCAGCCTCCCTATGGCCGCACCGACACGTTGGGCTCCTCATCTTCCATCAACTCCCAGGGCTGCACCCACACCAACAGCAACAACTGCAACAGCAACAGCTGCTCTGCCCCGGCACGCTCATCCCTGTCACCCGTGCCCTCATCGTCCTGCAACATCCTTCCCCCGCACCTCCTGCACCACTGCAATGGCTCGTTGTTGTCCACATCCTCCCAGCAGCAGCAACAGCAGCTGCCCTCGCCCTCATCTTCGCATCAGGTGCCTGCGCTCGCCACACCTCCACAATGCCCTGCGCGTCTGTCCCCACTATCTCAGAGCACCTTCACTGTGCCCATTCCGAGCACTGCGCATGCCGAGCGCTACATGTCACGTGACGACTCGTCACTCTCGCTCTCCTCGTGACAAACAACGCCAAGCCTGCAGGTGGCAGCGGCCTTAAAGGCTGTCTGCGCCGAGCGCTCAGCTTCAATGCTGCTGTTGCACTCAAGGAGGAGGTCGGTGGCAGTGGGCCTGACAACAACAACAATGCAGACGACACCAAGGAGGACTGCGCCGTGGATTATGATGATGATGACACAAGTATCAAGGCGAGCATTGTTAACCCGCCTGGGACCGCTGCTGCGAACACCAAGATGAAGCCCAAGACACCTGCACTCATTGCGAGCGTGACACGCAAGCTGGGCGCCTCGCCCATGTCTGCTCTGGCTCCCATGCCTGCCAGCGCAAGCAGGAGCAGTGCGAGCACGAGCAGCAGCACACTGCTGAGCCTCCCTGTGCCAAAAAAGAAAAGCCGCACAGCGAGCCTGCTCAACTCGTGGCTGAACGCATCGGCGGACAACATCTCGCTCTGGAGCTCGGTCAGCAGTGCGAGCATGATGATCCGGAAGCTGGGCAGCGTGGGGCACCTCACATGGCACAACTCGCTCGTGGGGATCATGTCGCTCTTCATGGACAAGAAGCCGAAAGAGGGCGACGAAGACGGGGAGGGGAGTGGTGGGAGGAAGGACGAGGACAAGCATTGGGCAGCAGATCGCGCTGTGGCTGACGGTCAACATGTCTCCATCCTGTGTGTCCCCACCCACGCCTTCCGAGGCAATGTTCAAGTGCATGCACCGCCGCACAATGACGCCGTCCCCCAGCCCAAGCCTGTGTTGGTCTTCCAGCCCCTGTGCCTCAACCCATCATACATTCAGCTGCCCATCACCACTGTCACCAGCAGTGTGACCCCCTCCCCGCCAGCGCTCTCCGACGACCGCAGCAATGCGTGTGCACCATCGTCGCTCACTTTCGGCTCACGCTCATCGTCAGCCTCAACAAAGGACGTGGAGGAGCGCCACCAGGTGCAGGGGCTGCTGCTCGTCTTCAAGCATAGGCTTTAGTGGGCAGGTGGATGCCACGGCGCGTTGCAAGGAGGTGAACGGTGACATGGACGTAGCTGGCAACGTGGACATAGCTGGCAACGTGCTGGAAGAATCGGGTGTGGACAGGGTGGGATTGGGTGTGTGCACTGCAGTTGGCGGGCAGCATCCTCATGTTGCTTTGCTTTCTATGTATTCCGAAGTGTACTCTCTCAATATGTAGGCAATATGATGGCTGTGTGCTGGATTTTGAACAAGGTTGTGGAAATCTTGGTGGCCATGAAGTCTGTGGTGCTATATGGTACCATGGAGTACCTACCCACTACAGTAGCACTACGTAGTCCCGAGCCACTACAGAGCACTATGTAGTACCAGGACGCTACATATCACTATGTAGTATCGGGCCACTACGTAGTACTACAGTAGTACTACAGTAGCACTACATACACCACCAATTTTTCAGCACATGTGAGAAACATGGACGTGACATCAATCACACCTGTATCAGTCACATCCTAAACATGTGATTTTCAGCTGGCCTCCACGTTTGGTTGGGAATGGATCCACTGTGTCACCATTCATAGCTGGAAGACAGCCGGTTCCCCAGTTTTTGGATGTATTGGTCTACCGGTGGGCTTTTCATATACATTTATCCCATATTTAATTGCATTTTTGAGCGATTTTATTTTTGAATTTATTTCATTGCATATAGCTGGCATACAGACAAGTTGAATAACATGGTCAAAATGAAATGAGGGGTGAAGGGAAGTGGGATAACAAGGTCAAAAATGGAATAACAGGACAAAGTCACAAGTGGCAAGCATGCTACACAACGGCAGGAAGATGGAATGCCACATGCGGCAAGAATATGTGCACAGTGTGAGAAAAGGGAAAGTAATGCCACAAGCAGCGAGCATGTGACACAGCACAAGGAAATTGAAAGAAATGCCACAAGCAGCAAGCATGCGACGCAGCGTGAGGAAATGGAAGGATGTCACAAGCAGCAGCAAGGAAGGTCACGGGTGGCAAGGATGTGCCACAGCCAAGAGAATGTCCAAGGGTTGGTTCTTCAAATTCTTGAGGAGTACAGGAGCCCAAGGAATCCAACAGTTCTTGAGGCATTCACGGACTTGGAATATTGGCCACCAGATGTGGCTTTCCGGCAAGGCAATGGCAGGTAAACCTAAATAAATACAGGGCTGAGGAAGAAAAATATGTGGTGGATGGTGGAAGGCCCTGGTTTGGTGAGAGTGGTAGTGGGTGAGAGAGAGAGTCGAGATGAAGTTCGACTCAACATGTTTGCTCTTATTATAGGCAGCGGAGTTTGAGCGGAGTTTGAATGCCTTTTGTGTGTGCGCAATTCGAGTGGCGAAATGTAATTATAATTGTAAGAGCTGGTTGAAATAATGTAAAAATAATTTAGAAAGCATATCAACACAGTTCAAAATGCCTAAGGATCAAATCCAGTGTCTGACAAGGTGCTATCACTCAATATCCAAAATATATATTACATGCTGTTGTTAGCTTTGGGGACAGCTGGCCTCAAGCATACAAAGAGCTCAAAATCAGCTGAACATTCAGATGATTTGGCCAGCTGTGGCCCAGGTGTCAAAAACCCGCCACCCAGCCTGAAAAATGGCCCATCAATTGATATCGTGATCAGCTTAGGCTCACGTATTCCACATTTGCGGTGTAGCTTGAGCTTTCCTACAGCCACTACAGGCACTACAGCAAGAATCAGGTTTTGCTGATGCATGGTGTTGTGCAACTCTGAGATTGTCATCAATCTCGAAGCACTCATGGCAGCAGTAGGTGATACAGTTCTCATAGGCATCAGCAAACCCTGATTTGCCGGTAGTGTTTGTAGTAGTTTGTAGTAGCACACTTGTTTCTGTAGTGGCCTGTAGTACTCTATAGCACTACATAGTAATTGGGTGGACCTGTAGTACTACATAGTAATTGGGTCAACCTGTAGTACTACATAGTATTCCATCAAACCTATGTAGAGCTATATAGTGCTCTGGTAATCCTGTAGTGCCACACAGTGTCAAGCCTGAGGCCATGTAGTACTATGCAGTGATCACGTGACTTTCCTGTGTCGAATGAAACTGTGGTGGTCGGCAATGCACTGCTAATTTCAAACTCCGACAGATGCCCATAGAGTGGTAGGACGGTTTTCTACTTCCTACAGCAATTTTTGCAAGAAGTTTGTGTGGGGTGAAATAGTGGCATGAGACAACTAGTTAAAATCATTGTAGCAGATTTTCCATTTACTGTCCGGATGTACCTAAAACAGTCAATTGCAAGTATAAATCCCTCTATATCTCTGTCCACTGGGAAGATATCGAAAATCGGCAACAATCAATTTGTTCTAAATCAATTATAGTATGTACCTTGCTGCAACTTTGGACCCACAAATTCCTGTTGAGAGGCGGAATTTTAGGAGGAGTGATTCAAGGTAAGGCCACTGAATCCCTGATTGGGGACTTGTGCCCCTAAAATTGGAGCCCAAACGAGATTCAATACATACAAATGGCATTCTGAGGTCAAGTCAAGGTCTTACAGGCCGATGGAAGAATGATCTGAGCAAAGACTCGAGAAATAGGGGGGAATCTTCCTAATCCGGCAATACCGGTTTTGTGATCACCAATTTCCGGCAGGGTTGCCGACCACCAGAAACTGGCATTCGACACACCAAAATCACGTGACCACAACACAACACCGTTTCAACTTTTTAGCTTTGGTTTGGCAATGCAAACCTAGTTGAGTCAAACCTTCCTCACCCCCACTGTACACATGCTCACTGACTCTTGCACAACATTGTACGTTGAACAATCATTGTTTGGCATTGCAAATCTTCCTACACCCCACTGGACACATGCCCAAGCGTGAGCAAGGGATCCTTTTGTCAAAGTGTCCAGCCTTATCTTAGGTGTACATGTTAGTTGGTTATAACACACTTGTTTTATTTTTATAACACACTTGTTTTATTTTGTGTGTTTTGAAGACAGCACGAGTTCGAATCCCGCCTGTTGCAATATAAGTACATTAGCATGTCTTGTAGTTTCCTCGCTTCCAATAGTACAATTAATTCAAGGCCTTCAAAGTAAAGTAAAATGAATTGAAGTAAAGTCTGTAATGGTGTTAAATTTATTTTGGAATTTTACCACCTTAGTACTATGGAGTGCTACGTAGTGTGGCCGTCCCAATACAGATCACTATGTAGAAGGCCCAAGACACTATGCAGCACTACAGACATACACTACAGGCACTACAGGCTCTATGACCGCTATGGCTGACTACAGCTGACTATGTAGTACTCTGTAGTGTGACCAGATTTTGCTGATGGGAGGTGATGCTGACGTGGTAATGCGATATAGGCCTCGGACAAGAGGTATACGTCCGACAATGTGTGAATCCAGCCGTACCGTGCCCAATGTGCATGTCCCTTCCTCAAAATCCACGATCCAGCCCTTCCAGTCGAGGCTACTGACTGAAAGGAGTGTGAATGCGAGGTGAGGTGAGTAATAGGCATTTGTGAATAGCGCGCATGTCGGCTTTTCACCGTCCCCCATCGGGAGCAGGACCCTTAGGTCCCCGCAGCCTATGGCGCTAAAGGTGCGGCCACCGGCCACCTGTATGGGTACTGGTGGAATCTCCACGTAATTGACAAAGCTGTTGCGGTCTGAGGAGAAGTGGCGCATCATGCCGGCATCCACTAGGATGTCCTTGCTGGGAAAGACGGCAGCTAAGGCCATGGCCTCATCGCTGTTGCGGAAGTCGGAGGTGACGTGGAGGGCAACCTCCCCAAGCTCGTCATCCACGAGGTTGTCGGAGGTGATGGTGCACGCGACGTCGACACTATCATCATCATCATCCTTCGCAGCGCTATTAGCGCTGTCGGAGGCCTTCTTTTTGCCTTTTCCGTTACTCCACGGTGCCTGACCCTCTTTTCCTCCCCCTTTAGACCAGCAATCACACTTAGTGTGCCCAGGTTTGCTGCAGTTGTCGCATTCCCTTGCCCTTTCCGGATGACACCACCATAGCTGAGTTTTCGGCTGCAGCATCGGTGTTCTTGTGAACAGTGCTCTCATCAGCTGTCTCGTAGATCTCTTGGATCAATGCCGCACTACTGATAGGCTTTCCGGCGAGATGCGAGGCAGTGCTGATGGTGGTAAGGAGGGTGCGGTACGTGTCGGGTAGCGACACCTTGATGTACACCACAAATTGGTTGTCCCCGACCAGAGCTCCCATCGCGTCGACGGCTTCTTTGAGTCATTGCATCTCGGTGATGTGTTTAACAATGTCAACGTCTTCAGGGCATCACAGATTCTGCAAACGGGTGAGCGTATCCATTAGGGTGTTTCATAATTAGATTTTTGACCCCAACTTCGACCCCGATTTCAACCCCAACTTGGCCCCAACTTGGGTCACAACTTGGTCACATTTTGCGACCGGGAAGGATGGGGGATGGAGCAAATTGGCCCATTCAAGTTGGGGCACCAAGTTGGGGTTGAACCACGATCTGACATCCAACTTGGTGCCCCGATCTATTTCATGCCCCAACTTGACCTCAAGTTGGGGTCAAAGTTGGGGCATAAGTTGGGGCTCAGATTTTTCACCCTATTTGGACCATCTACCCCTTTCCCTCAAAGATGTACACCAGCTGCTGTAGCATGAGCTGTGGCGTAGGCTGCACCTTGATGCGCATGAACGTAGCCTTGGTGATAGTCTCGTAGATGATCTCGCGGACTTGAGCTTGCTTTTGCAGGCACTCGTCCACCTTGTCTTCGTGCTCCTCCAGCTCGGTGTCGGAGAGGGGTGCCATCCGATTCGGAAGGAGGTATTCCCTGTCTCTCGAGATGAGCTCGGCTGGTGGATTAGCAGTACCGACTGTGTGGCGTCAAAGACCTTTCGCTATGATTGCATTCATCAGTAAAACAACACATTTGTCTTTGGCCTCTTTGTCTTTGGAACTCGTCTTTCCGGATCGTTGTCTTTGGGAAACGAGGATATACAAGACCCGGCCAGCACATACATTCAAGAAGAGGCACATTTCCTTCAGAGGCGCCACATTCGAATCAATGTGCCGCCTTTGAACCAGACACGGCACTTGCCTTTTTCGAAATGTTCTGCTCAGCCTGCGAGAATGATGACGTGTCAGCATCCCACTCTTCCTCTTACCACCACCATCCCTGCCCAAATCGCACCACCGACGTGTCGAAGACACATTTTTCGGTGTAGGGAGCACACAGTTGTGGGTGGGTATCGTCTCGTGTCGCTTAGGCGGGTACGGGGGGACTTCAAGAAGATCAGGTACGTCCTGCCTATGCAGAATTCGTTTCCATCACCGAGAGATCTCAAACAGCATTGAGGGATAGGCTCTCTATAGGATAGGACGGAGACAGAGGAACCGGAGGACGGAGGCCGCAAGAACCGAGGCAAGTGAATTCTCTCAGATTCTGCAGTGCTGATGATGACACCTTGCAGAGCCAGGAAGGATGTTGAGGGTGGGTTTCCAGGAATAGGTAAGGACCCGCTTTCCGTGCATGGATGGGCTGCTGAGACCGTGTTTCAAGTCGCATTTGGCACCCATTCATATTACTCGAGAGGCCCCCGACCTCAATCTCTCCAACGACTCGCCATTTAGTGCCTGCGACTTGCTTCCGTGGGGGTATGGATGCAGAGTATTGCGGAGGGCTTGCTATCCTCCATGTACATCCGGCAGGCTGTGCCCCGCAGACACTAGGGGCATATATCTTGTGCTCATTTGACCTTGTGAACATATTTAGACTTTGCAGAGGCAGCGTTGTTGGGAGAGGGAGACATTGTTATGTTTTGGCAAATTGGTCTATACTGGGGGTGTACTGTATGAATATAACATGCGCAGTGTCCACCTGCTAATGCAGTTTATCTATTTCTTACCGCAGATGAATGAAGTTCAAGCAGTCTGGAGTGTGAGAGAGAACAAAAAATACACACTAGATTCGATGCACATATATACTCTGTGTTTGTCCTGAATACTCAAATAGAAAGCTATTCAAAAAATAATACAACAGAGCTGGCAGGGGCGCGTCGGAAATCCCCGGAATGTGCCGTCTTTGGGTTGAAACACGGCACATAAGGTGGTGAATGTACCGGGCCGCGGCAAATGTGCCGGGTCTGAATTGAAATGTGCCAGGTCTTTAATGTATGTGTTGGCCGGGTCTCGTCCATCCTGTTGGGAAACACATCTTTGGTCTTTGGCGGCATGTCTTTGGATGTCTTTGTCTTCTGGATGACGCGTCGAAGACCTTTCGCTACGATTGCATTCATCAGTAAAACAACACATTTGTCTTTGGCCTCTTTGTCTTTGGAACTCGTCTTTCCGGATCGTTGTCTTTGGGAAACACATCTTTGGTCTTTGGCGGCGCGTCTTTGGATGTCTTTGTCTTGTGGGTGACATCTTAAGTCTTTGGCGGGCATCTTTTTCATCCTCTGGTATGTGAATATTTTTTGGTTAGATGTGCTCTTAAATTACATTTCCACCAACCACTCTCTGAGTTTTCTTCTTCGCGTTAAGACAACTGAAAGCGTGAATCGTCACTGTGTGACTGAACATATTCGGGCAAAATCAGAATTTCGTCGTGGTTAGCCCCAATGAGAGCCGGAGGGCTCTATTAAATGCCGCTGTTGGCATTCTCAGCAATGGTATGCAAATCAAGGTGCACGGGCACTGGGGGACTCCTTGAGAGACTGCCTGCTTTGACATGGTCTTGTGGAAGACTTGTCATGTCTTGGAAGTCTTTCCCAAGACAAAATTGTCTTGGCCAAGACTTCGTACCTAGCCTGGTGAAAGACGTCCGTCTTTGGGAAAATTGCGTCTTTGGCGTCTTGCCCAAGACGTCAAAGACGCCAAAGACAAACATGTTGTTTTACTGATAAGTTCATGACGAGGTCTTTGTAATTCCCCCAGTTGGACCCATCGTCCTTAAGTTTCAGGAGTCGGGTGATCTTTAGCTGGGTAGACGACGACATGCTGGATTCGGATCCGGGGCCCATAACCTGTGGAGCGCAGATAGTGGAGCACTAGAACAATTAAATAGAGATGTCAGTAGGCATAGACAAGCCAACTAAATATATTATATACCTAAAACAATTAAATAGAGCTAGGTAGTGTCAGTACGAAGTACGTATGAATATAACGAGGTACTTACATCTCAGTAGGCATAGACAAGCCAACTGAGATGTACACGTAAGCTGAGGAAAATTTTGTGTATGGTAAATAAGTAAATGTCCGTTAACTACGAATAGAAGTAATTAAGGTCCGTAAGGAGAGACAACGTAAGCTTGTTACCTCCACAACAATCAGCGGGGGCAGAGGCTGCAAAAGTGATTCGCTACGCACCCATTGGACGTCGCATTCGTTGCTAGCTTCAAGTTCCAGATCGCCAGTATAGAGTAGACCACACGCTTGTATACATCCAGTCGAGCAAAGAAGCGGTAGAGCGCCAAGCGGTGCTCGCACGTCCGGCAGCACATTCATATTTGATGAGAATGGCGTAGGGCTGTTCGCCGTGCCCGTCGCGACGGTTCTACGGGTCCCGTGCGACGGGCAGCCGACCCGTTCCGTCGGGGAGTTTGGAAACTTTTCGACGGGACGGGGTTCCAGGCTGACGGCCATCGAAACAATGGCCGTCGACGGGCGACGGGTTTTTCGGCGGCAAGCAGGTAAATCTCGCAAATTAGGACCATCTTCTGTTGTTAATTGGTTCTGTTGCTCTTATGTTAGTTTGGTACAGTGGTTCTAGTGGTCTACTTCACCCACGACCTGTTCCCACTTCCCAAATGAGGATTACTTAACCGCATGTTTGGTAATGTTCAATTTTTTTTTGTTCCAGATTTGCTCTTCAGATTTGCCCCAAAACAAGGACACACCCGAACCGCACGAAGGCAGTTTGTCGCACTCGGAATGTAGTGCCGGACTTCTCGGCAATGCCTTCGAAGGTGGGTTTTAGAAGGGGATTAACTCCAGATCTTCAACTTACCCAAACCACATGTTACTCGGATGAATAATGGCCACAGATTTTCACTATAAAACACTCAGTTTCCTACTGTGAAAGTGCTGACACCGTCCCGTTGTCCGTGACCGTCCCGTCGCCCGTCCCGTCCCGTAGGAAAATTTCCCCTCCGCCTGACGGGACGGACGGGTTTGCCCGTCGCACTCCCGTCAAAACGACGGCCGTGCCCGTGACGGGCACGGTGAACAGCCCTAGAACGGCGCACGCGCGAGCGCCCTGGTGATAAGCGATTCCTAGAGACTGCGTTTCGGCGAGTGAAAACTGTGCAAAGGATTCAATGCGCACACCTCACGCGACTCTCACATGGCCTCTACTTTTCTCGACGAGGCCCATTCTCGAGAGCATCATGTCCGGAGGCTCCCTAAAACCCGACACAGCGACACGGCGACCAGCCTTCAGGAAGTCCGACACAGCACAGAAAAGCCGACACATAGGCCTAATTCTCAGCAACTCCGACACGTTGCCAAGAAAATATACCCTCCTGCACCCTTCAAGTTGAACTGATGCGATTGTTGATCTATGATGCCATATTGCCGAGTAGGCCGAGCGTGGTTAGGGAGGCACACCCTGACAACCCACCCATAGCTGTAGGTTTTAGCCTAATCTATGTACCTAGCCAAGTAAACTCACTAACTCAAATCACGACTTTAGCCATTCCAATGGCTAGGTCCATGTGACTTACCCTAAATTATCCGGTTGTCGGATGCACGGCTTTGCCTATATTGGGACATCTGCCGCCGCTTAACCGCAGGAGTACTACCAAATTTGGAATAACGTGAATTACACACCTAAAAACAAGCCGAAGCCCCATGCAGTGGGCCTCCGCGGCGAGCGGTAAGCTCCGCGCAGCGGGCCCAGCGGTGAGCGCAAAGGGGGTCCGCGGGGTCTCCCCCGCGCTACATCCTTTGAAAAAGGCGGGAAAAGGGGTGAAAACCCGTATTTAGAGACAAAGCGGTGCTGAAAATATGTCATATGTGCCGTCAGGCAAAAGGAGGGGGGTCTGGGGGAAACACTGTTCCCCCCAGTGCAGAATAGATTGAGTTATATCAGTAAATTGATGGCTGATTGATGGGACTGCCGAGGGCAAACATGTAATCACCGGAGAGGCCGGTATAGGCTAGCCGACACTTGGCTACGGTCATAACTTTTGTTAGTAGGTTTATATGGCTACAGCCATTGGATTTATTCTAAATCTTACAGCTATGGCTCGACAACCAAACTCACAAATTGTGATAACAGTAACTCAAATCACATTATATTGACAAGATCTCCTCCAAGTACCACCAACTACACAGCCTACACCCCTGCACGAACTATTCCTCACCGAAAAATTTGACCGTAATGAATTCCCTCACGTCTGGGGAGTTAACTGGTTCTCCGAATTGGGTACAGCGTCGCGGATCTCCGTGTTTTTGCGGAGACAAATTTCTTTCGTCTTGTGGATCGCTATTCCCACTCATTCACCCATTCTCGCTTCGGTGCACTTCGTACCCCCATCATCACTATTCTCATCCGCAATTCTCTGGTTGCGGGCTGAATCTGAACATCAAGTAATCTGTCTCTTGCGCTCAAAGCTCAACCCAACACCCTTGATCCTCACACTTAGACTGGGGTGCGAACTGTCAGCTGGGTATCCCAGCGGCACCAAGGCGACTTCAAGTTTGATATCTACAGTGACAGAGACACATCTCGGCGTCCCCTGGTTCTGTAGTGACCTTTCTGTGCCTCTCCGCTACAGTTCGAGGCTCCCTCTCTGAAGTTTTAGATCCTCGCCACATAATGCTCCCCGTCATTCCATCTTACTTGGGCCCAAGTCTCGGCCTCAACTTGTTTCTCGTTTTCTTTGGGTCCTGTTCCACACGCCCCTCGTTTCTCCTTGGAACCAGACACCACTCATCTCATCAAACTCTGATGCCACTTTTCAGAGCTCAATTGCTGGACTGAAACTGAACGGCACACTCCACAAATTTTCCTCCACACTTCTCATCTTCCTTGACCCTCCATTGCGCGTTTAGCGTGAGTTGACCTTTCGAGATTGCACACCCTAACTCTATAATATGCTCTTCATTCCAGGTAAATACGCTTTGCATCTCGTTGAGCCAATTTGAATGTCAGTTCAACTCCACCTTATCTTCTATGTATGTTCACCCGAATTCAAATGATCGAACATCAACCAACCAGCTCCAATTTCAGTTCGTCCGTTTGCAGGTAACCTACCATATTACACCACTTCAACCCTCTTCGCTCCTCTCCTTCCGATCTCTTCATTCATTTTGTCCAACCTACCCTAACCTAACCCAACCATTATTCAGTTCAACAGCTGATCTGAATCGCCTGAGTCCTGAGTTGCATTGGCCGTTTCTATTGAACACAGGTATGGCTACATTTTCTCACTTGACTAGCCTAATGATGTTGTTCAAGTCTCGACCCAACCACTGACTACACTCCACCGTGGCATCGCCACACAGATACGAACTTGAAGACAGCCCAGGAGCGAGTATTTTGGAACGTACACTGTTTGCATTCCAAGTCCGAGTCGCATTCACATCTACTCTCTGTTCAACAGCAAGTCACAATTTTCAGCATATAATTTCATGTATAAAGAGAAGTACGTCAAGAACAGTAAAGATTACGACTATGCAGGTTCAGTATCACCGTACAATGTGCGATACTCCTCTGGAAATCGAGCAAGGAATTCGAACGACGTGTAAATCTGGTCATCTGTGTGCCTGACGCTCCATGGCTTCGGCTTGTGCTTCGGACTATATGGTGTGTGGTTAGATCGGAAGGTAATGAGGGGGTGCGACTCGTCGTTTCTTCCCGGAGCTCGATGGTTCAGGTGCGGCAGCAGCTTCAGTCTTCTTGGATTTCTTCTCAGGAGCATTGTCGTGCGTTTTAGATGCCCCCCGCTTGCGTGAAGATCGACGAGTCGACGGTGGCTCCGGTGGTTAGGAGTGGGGAGGAATGGGAGAAGGGGCGGGTGGGGAAACTAATAACGAGTTTAGATCGTTGTCATGCCTGAGCTAAAGGAATCCTCACTGGAATTAACTGAAGGGACACCAATGTCCGAGTCGCCCAGGGAAATTACCGTGCCATCGTCGTCGACGTCCAGGTTCGCCATAATTGCCGATTCAGATTGAAAGGCCCCACTTACATCTACGTTGTTCTCCTGTTCCAACGCATCAGGTTGTACATCAGGTTCAACTTGTACTGTTGAGCAGATAAATACGACAAGAAACTATCTGTGGGTGCCACATACCTTCCGGCGAGGTCATTTGAATACCATCTAGCTCAATCTCGTCTGCGGCTATCTTCTTCGGTGCCCTAGGCCGAGCGGTGGCGTCTTTCGCTGCGACGAATGGAAGTGAGCACCGATAGAAAACAGACGAGAGGCAATACCAAGAGATTTCGCCTTGCTCTTCTGGGTTACATGAACAACACCCGATGAGCTAGTCTGTGTTCTGCTCGGAGATGTCCCAAATGCGGAAAAATAAAGTCACCTTCGTCTCTGCCATGAGTATGGCGAGCCCGGCCTTGAGTTCCTTGATCTTGTTGTTGCCTGCAGTTGCTCGCTTGGCTTTCTCGATCGCACTGGTATGACGCTTGGTGTTGCGCATAAAACCCTACAAAGTTTGTTTAAACAATTTGCGTCTCAACGTAAACCCTGTTTAAGCAATGATTTATTTAATGGTGTTCATCACCGAGGAGAACATTAGGATGAGGGGTTTAAACCTTGGGATTGAAAAACGGGGTTTAATCAGTGTTTGGATCAAAGAGGATTTAAAGAATGTTCAAACACTGATTAAATACTGTTCAATGGGACAAATGTAAGAATTTGAGGCACCCAGGGGAGTTGAACTTCGGACCTCCCGGTTTCTCGGCAAATGGAAGGGAGATATCAATAACCAGTACACCATGCAACTGATGTAAAGGGGTGGAGTATTACAGCCTTACTCATGTCTGATTTGAAAACAAGAATGGCTGTTTTAAATCTCAACAAGTGTCGTTGTATTGCTTCCGAACTGTGGACTGAATTCTTTTCAATACCATGTAACCATAGTATGTATCGAAAGAGAGCATGGCAAAGTACTTCCAATACTTCAGTGCCTTTCTGTATGCAACCCCCGTAACAGACAAGGAAATTCAACGACTTGATGCTCGAGTTACTGACTACAGATGAAAGACAAACTGATGTCCCCTTGCAATTTTGGATGCTTTGAATGCATTGAAGGGAATTAGCATGTGAGAGCTTCTGAAGTGACCTTGAACTGCTTAAATATCACGGCTGCTCAAGGTGCGATGGACTTGTACTTTGAAAGAGTAACCTTTGCCTGTTTTATTGCTGAACCGTTAGGTTTGGCTACCCTGGGGAACTTGCCTATCCGCCAACATTTGCTACAAGGACAAACATGATTTCGTCATTCCAATTTTGTCATGGCACAAAAAAGTGGATATAAGAAAGTGTTCACAGAGTAGACTCCCCGTTAATTCAGCCTTGGTTTCTGGTTCAATGTGCCCATCTTCCCCATTTTTTTCCTGGGTATAGAAGTTCAGCCAAGTTCTCAGCGTCCCAAATTCTTATTTGATGTGTCATTTTTATTTTGTGTTCATCCGACTGTGTCGGCCTCGGAGTATTTCTGCCTCCGAGATCAACTGCATCAATGGCCACGTCGACCTGACAACGACACTTCTTCCTTCGCCCTCCATGTCCTCCCTCGCTACCTTCTGCGATGTTCCTGTCTCCGCCGTCTTCAACGGCAATGCTGCACGCTCTGCGCTTTCTCTAGAATGGGTAATGAACTCCAGGCTCCGTACCCGGAACTCGCGGGCTTCTGGTCTCCTCTCCCTTCCGTGCAACACCGGTTTCATCTCTATGCGCCTGAACGACATTCTGGTGGCTGCTTCCTCGCATTCTGATCTTGTGCTCGGCTTGGACTGGCTCCAGTTTGTCTCCAACTCCACCTCCAACTCCACCTCTGAACTTGTCGTGCACCTGAGTTCTGGCCCACTCGAGCTTCGACACACGCTTGGTGCAGAATCAAGTGCCTCGTTATCCATAGGTGCGTCATGACTTGTATTGCCATTGACATGTGTTCATCTCTGTTTTCCCAGGATCGTCTATTACACCAGTGTTCCGAGGCGACATCGGTGTGGACCCATCGTCCTCCTCATCAGTGTCCTCGGGTCGACCTGATGTAGTATTGACCCCCTTGTGTACACCCGGTACGCGAGGTGTGGCAGACCCTCCTGTCCTACACTCCAATGATAATGTTATTGTGAATCCATTGCCAATGAATAATTTGTTTCGAAACGAACCATTTTCTGTGCCATCACCCGACCATCTCCCTTTTGCCCGGCTTAATGTCCATGAAAAATTACTGTTGTATGCTTCTTTGCCCTTACACAGGAAGGATATCTCAATAACACTTCGTGAACTATGCTAAATATATCCAAGAACTAATAACATTAAGTCTTGCATATGTCACTGCTAAACTAGCTTGAAAGTTTTTAAAATGTTTTCATCCTAAATTCTAGAATGTTATGGATGATACATAATGAATATGTACAGCATGTATACATCATGTCTTTCACAATATCTTTCAAATGCCTCTTGAGCATGTTGAAGGAGGAAAGCATGAACATATTCAAAATGTGTACAGCATATATTCTTGCCAGATACACAGAAAATATTGTGATCTTGTCACACAATGTGTTTCAGTTATCTTTTGCAAAACAATCAACATATCTTTAGGGAAACTGGGTGGGAATTATGCAATGGTAATTTGAAATGTCCAAAATGACATTCACCATTTGTTTTAGTTACTTTTAGTAATGTTTTAATCATGACTTGCAGATAAAGAATGTTGCATGTTGTGAAAGACATCTAAAAGATATTTAAAATGTTGTAGTTGAATACTTTGGATGAATTCAAAAGAACATTGTAGGAATTATTTAAAATAGTTCTGCATGAAATCTTGGGGAAGATATTGTGAATGTATTTGCAAGGTCTTTTACCTGCCAACTTCAACATGTTTAGGATAAACATTAGACAAATGTGGGGTCAGAAAAGGAGAAAGGAAGATGAAAGAGATTCAAGTAGCATTAAATATGACTTACTGAAAAGTGGTCAATAGATTCGTGAAACACTGGTTGAACATTTCAAAAATTTCACCTTCTTTTTCAGTGAAAAATGTCGTTTATTTTTCACACATTTTTCACTGAAAAAGCAGGTGAAAATTTCAAAACATTTTCATCACTTTCTTATTTTATTTCGAATTTTTCACCTTGAATTGAGAAAGTGCTGAAAAAGTTTTAAAATTTTCACCTTCTTTTTCAGTGAAAAATGTCTGAAAAATAAACAACATTTTTCACTGAAAAGAAGGTGAAAATTTTGAAATGCTCAACCAGTGAAATGTATTTGAAATGGTTCAGCAGAGGACATTCAAAATATATTTCATATTTACACCCAGGAAGAAATCCATAAGAGACATTTTGATGTCATCTTCTGCAGTATAAGCAGATATAAGTGAGAGGATAC